>JAULKM010000002.1:6608966-6620477 GCA_032355605.1 Rubia tinctorum
TTCCCGTGGGCGGCCAGGATGGTCTCGTCCTCCTCCAGCGAGAAGGGGCGGTGCTCCACGGTGGGGGAGAGCTGGTTGCACCACCGGAGGCGGCAGCTCTTGCCGGATCTCCCCTTGATGTATTTGCTGATGAGGGACCAGTTCCGAGCCCCGTGTTTGTCCACGAGCCGGGTCAGGATCTTGTCCTCTTCCGCGCTCCACGGGCCCTTGATTCGTTCTGGCCGGAAGGCGTCTCTCGGGGAGTCCGAGGTCGAGGAGTCGGAGGAGGAAGATGTTGTGGATGAACATCTGTAGAAGGTATCCATTTCTTTCCTTTTTCGGAAGTTCTGCCTGAAGGAAGATGGTGTGTTTCTTTTTCTTTTGTTTTGGTGAATTTGTGAGAGTGGGAGTTTTGCTCAAGTGGGGAGTGAAGATGAGTGTGGATTGGACATATTTATAGAGGACAAAAGGCTATAAAATAATGGATTTGAAAAATTAAAGTAATGGTAGGGGAAGGTTTGTGTCGCCATCGAGGTCATTTGTTCTGAGTTTTTTTCTCTTTAGTTTGGAAATGGATTTTATGATTTTTATCCCAAAATAAGACAAAGTCTCGAGTAAGACGGAGTCAGATTGACACATACATCATAAAGTTAGGATTATTTTAACACTTCCTCATTTTACAAGGTTGTATTGGCACTTTCACACTAAACTTAATGTCACTTTATCACTTGACCCTATTTTATTTTGTTTTATTTAGAGGTGTTCATGGGTTGGGGCGGGTCAGCTGACCCGACCCAAATTGACCCAAATTTTTGGGACAAATGGGTCGGGTCGAGTCAAAATTTTCATAATTTAGGGTCGGGTCGGGTAGGGTCGGACTGGGTCGTGGGTCGACCCAAATCGACCCAAATTGACCAAAATTATATAAAATAGTAATTTTTTATTTTTTAAAAATAAAATATATTATTTTTAAATGTAATAATATTTAAATAATAAATATTTTATGATTTATTTTTAATATAATTTAACATAAGAATATTATACTATATTTAATTATAAATTATCACTTAATGAAGAAATATACAATTATTTTCATTATAATTAGTTAGAATACTTTTAATATTTCATTTAAAAAATATAATTTTACTAAAATTTATTTATACAATTATGAATATATATATTATATATTAATAAATATATTATTTATAATTAATAGTAGCTTGGTAAATTTATTTTTTAGTTTTTTTAAAAAAATCAAAAATGTTAAAATTGTTTATGAATTAAATTAATGGTGGAAATATAATATTAAACTAATTCTTTTAATGATTTCTTTCTCAAGAAAATGGGGTAAAATTGGAAATTGGTCAAAACGGGTCGATTTGGGTCAAAATCTGACCCGACCCATTTTAACCCTACCAAATCGACTCAAATGGAACATTGACCCGACCCGACCCGACCCATATGGGACGGGTCGGGTCGGCCAATTTGAACACCCCTAGTAAAAACTACAAGATAAATAATGAGAAACATAGATAATTATCACTTTTGGATCAATTCTATCTATATTATTGTTAATTTTCTGTGTTCTCTTTCTTTCTTCATTGTCTAAATCAATTGTCGCATATTTTATGTAGGTAATTTTATCAGCGGGCACCGATACATCATCCGGCACAATGGAATGGGCACTAGCAGCTCTACTGAACAACCCCGCATGCCTAACAAAAGCTCAGCAAGAAATCGACACGAAGATCGGCACATCAAGATTGATCGCCGACTCCGATTTAGCCCACCTCCCATACCTCCAAGGCGTCATAAACGAAACCTTCCGCCCCACGTGTCATCGGAAGAATGCACCGTTGGCGGCTACCGGGTCCCCCGTGGCGCTCTTCTGCTCGTGAACACGTGGGCCATGCAGAACGACCCGGGAGTGTGGGAGGAGAGTACGGGGTTTAAAGCCAGAGAGGTTTCTGAACTTGGAGGGGCAGCGAGACGGGTTCGGGTTCATGCCGTTCGGGTATGGACGGAGAGGGTGCCCCGGCGAGAACATGGCGATGAGGGTGGTCGGGTTGGCGTTGGAATCGCTGATTCAGTGCTTTGAATGGTAAAGAGTTGGGGAGGAAATGGTGGATATGATTGAAGCCCCTGGGCTTACTAAGCCTAGAGCTCAACCTTTGTTTGCCAAGTGTTCGCTACGCCCACGTATGGCTGGACTTCTTCCACAATCATAAAACAAAGTCGTCTTAAACCACATCGATTTATAACATAGACATAAATGAACACAATAAATTGAACGATTTTATGATGTTTTCCAAACGAAGAGAATGAAACTAGGAAGGTGTTTTTCTATTTTATTCAATCATAGTAACCCCACGTGGCTCACGTGAGCCTCCCACATGAACTCCACACCAACACCAATATGGTGTATAATAGACTTAAACGACTTAATAACGGAGTTGCTCCAGAAAGATGGAAATTCAAACTCAGATTGCAACTGACCGGGCATAATGCCCCGGCCAATTGGGTAAATCCTAGGGGCTAAGAGAACAATCATCAAGAAAGCTGAAATACAATAATCCATTACCATTTGGGGAGGAATTCAGGAGGACAAGGTCAGAGAATGTTGAATGGTAGAAGGTCTAGGCCTGCAAATAGCATCCAAGGGCTCAAGTTTTGGAAGGCTGAACCCAATGCCCTCAGTCATATCCACCATTTCTTCACTGGTTCTTTCCCACTCAAATACCTGAACAAAAGTCCCCAACACCAATTCCAGAATCCTTGTTCCAAAGGCTTCTCCGGGACACCCCCTCCTTCCAGCACCAAATGGCAATAGGCTGTACTCATCTTGCCTTCTCCCTTCGTGCCTCTCGGGAATGAACTCCGTCGGGTTCTCCCACAGCTTCGGGTCCCTGTGAATCGCCCACACGTTCACAAGCAACGTTGTTCCTTTTGGTATGTCGTAGCCTTTCACGATACAATCTTCCGAAGCTTCATGAGGGATCAGAAATGGAATCGGCGGATAGAAACGCAGAGTCTCCTTGACTACATTTTGTAGGTAAGTGAAGTTGGGCAAATCTCTCTCCTCCAAAAGCCTGTCTTGAGGAACATGTGCATCTATTTCAGCTTTGATCTTTTTCATAGCTTGGGGGTTGTTGAGAAGCAAAGCCATAGCCCATTCCATTGTTATTGATACTGTATCTGTTACTGCTACTAACAATATCTGTTGAAACAACGGATTGAGATAGAATGACAAGATTTCACCAATTAAATCAAACGAAATCAACATATCTCACTCAAAAATGTAAGTTCATAGCAGATTTGACTCACCAATACGATTCCTTTTATGAGCTGGTCAGTGTAGTATTCAGGTTCATCTTCCTGCAATTGAAGCAAACGATCAATCATGGTGCCATTTTCTGCTTGTGAATGATTCCTGCACTCATCCACTAAATCTTGAATAAATTTGTCGACTTTCTTCATAGCGGTTGAGAACCTTTTCTCAACTCCCTTGTAGTCAATCCACCTCAAGAAAGGCAAGTAGTCCCCCAGATTTGATCTGCCGCTCGTCATGAACATCCGTTTGATCAAGAGCTTGGTCTTCCTTGCATCTTCGTCATCCGGAGCATTCTCCCCGTAAAACCTCTTCCCTGCTAAAGCCATTGAAAGGATATTAAAAGTTAGTTCAGGACAAATAGAGTGCAGATCCACCTTGGCTGATCCACCATTCATGCTGCATTTCCTCATCAACTGAGCCAGCACCAAATTCAGCTCCGTCTTTCGTGTACTGGTAAAGGAAGCTATTCGAGCTGTGGAGAATAGCTCCAGCGCTCCAAAACGGCGAAGGTTCCGCCAGTGATCTCCATAAGGGGCCACACTCATGGTGGTGAAGTCGTAACTGAAGTGCTCCGCAGCCATGGTCCTCGCCCGGTTGGCAAAGATAATGTCATTCTTGGTGAAGCACTCCTCAACGGCTGAAGGCGAGCTCACGATAAGGACCTCCCGGACGCCTAGCCGAAGCAGCAGGACATCACCATACTTGGCACTGAGAGATTGAAAAGTCTGGTTCAACGGCTCTTTTAGAAGATGGAGATGCCCTATAAGAGGAAGTGTCGGGGGGTTCGGAGGTCGGTTTCTTCTTCCTCCAGCTTGTTTCTTTTTGAGCAAACTGATCAAGATCAACAAGATGAAGATGGCCACACATGGAGCATAATCAACTACTGTTTCCATGTTCTTCCACTTCTCAGTGTCTAGTGTATCATCACAATATCAATAATTAGACAGGACGGGCATAGAGACCACTAGTTAAGGGTGTTAGATAACCTATACCCAATTGATTTTTTGACTTATTGGTGAGAATTATTGGATCAGTGATTCAATGATGAGCTAGACTAATGGGTTAAGTTGGATTGGGGTGCAAACAAACCAAATATCGGTCAAAACTCGACTCGATTTTAATTTTACTGAGCTTGAGCCGAGATCGAGCCAAACTAGTGTAATAATTGAACTCGAACTCAACTAATATATTCGTTAATATCGTTCCATAATATATATTTAATTTATTATATGATGAGCTTGTTTTGTGTGACCGCTTAACCTCCAGATCTCCGTTTGATAGATTGATAACCTGCAAGGAAAATCCCCGAGTGATCGGGGGGAAAAGCTCCGACGCTCAAATTAGTCTCGAGTTTTCCCTTAGTTCAAAGACTCTTGCATTTTGATGTACTTACCTCAATGTTTATACTTATGATTATTCCACTTTAAAATCTTTCTGTTCCTATGATCATGCCTGTCGTTTCATATGCATTTGACCTATTCTGTTAGTTTAAGCTGTTCGGGAAGCGATATGCTTTTGCCCCTTTCTATTGGATTAAGACATTCAAAATACAATGAGCTTCTAACTGAAGGTCAACTTCAATTATTCAACTTAAGCTTTTAGTGTATCACTTATGCTAGCTTAAGTTGTTTAAAGTGACGACTTATGTTTTGTAGTGTACCACTTCTACCACAACACTATCATTATATTAAATGTAAAGATTAAAATTTTATTTATTTATGGCTCGAGTTAGAGCTTGAACACGAGATCCAACCAAATTAATTTCATTCGAACTCGAGTTCGAGTTAAAAATATAAATATAATATATATTTAATAATTTTACGTGAACCTTCCACTTAAACTTCACACCAACATGTAATATATGTGTCGGTATGGGTCAAATGAAAATTTAACTAGTGTCCATTTATAATTAAAAATAAGGAGAGAAAAATGTTGATGCACGTAACCGCAACTTTAAATGGATATTTTTCAAATTTTAATTTGGCCCACACCTACAGATACTCAAAATACCCACATAAAAAGTTTTCTGAATAGGACACTAAGGGAGGAAAGAACCAAACCCGAATTGCACCAGTTCGGCACAATGTTGTGGTCGCTTGGACAAACCCAAGAGAACATGACTGTGTTATTGATCATGAAGAAAGCTGAAATACAAATAATTCATCGTCATTTGGTGAGGAATTCAGGAGGACGAGATCAGAGAATGTTGAATGGGGGAAGGTCTAGGCTTGCAAATAGCTTCCAAGGGCTCAAGTTTTGGAAGGCTGAATCCAATGCCTTCAGTCATATCCACCATTTCTTCACTGGTTCTTTCCCACTCAAATGCCTGAACAAAAGTCCCCAACACCAATTCCAGAATCCTTGTTCCAAAGGCTTCTCCAGGACACCCCCTCCTTCCAGCACCAAATGGCATGAGGCTGTACTCATCATGCCTTCTCCCTTCGTGCCTTTCGGGAATGAACTCCATCGGGTTCTCCCACTGCTCCGGGTCCCTGTGCATTGCCCACACGTTCACAAGCAATGTTGTCCCTTTTGGTATATCGTAGCCTTTCACGATACAATCTTCCGAAGCTTCATGAGGGATCAGAAATGGAATCGGCGGATAGAAACGCAGAGTCTCCTTGACTACATTTTGTAGGTAAGTGAAGTTGGGCAAATCTCTCTCCTCCAAAAGCCTGTCTTGAGGAACATGTGCATCTATTTCAGCTTTGATCTTTTTCATAGCTTGGGGGTTGTTGAGAAGCAAAGCCATAGCCCATTCCATTGTTATTGATACTGTATCTGTTACTGCTACTAACAATATCTGTTGAAACAACGGATTGAGATAGAATGACAAGATTTCACCAATTAAATCAAACGAAATCAACATATCTCACTCAAAAATGTAAGTTCATAGCAGATTTGACTCACCAATACGATTCCTTTTATGAGCTGGTCAGTGTAGTATTCAGGTTCATCTTCCTGCAATTGAAGCAAACGATCAATCATGGTGCCATTTTCTGCTTGTGAATGATTCCTGCACTCATCCACTAAATCTTGAATAAATTTGTCGACTTTCTTCATAGCGGTTGAGAACCTTTTCTCAACTCCCTTGTAGTCAATCCACCTCAAGAAAGGCAAGTAGTCCCCCAGATTTGATCTGCCGCTCGTCATGAACATCCGTTTGATCAAGAGCTTGGTCTTCCTTGCATCTTCGTCATCCGGAGCATTCTCCCCGTAAAACCTCTTCCCTGCTAAAGCCATTGAAAGGATATTAAAAGTTAGTTCAGGACAAATAGAGTGCAGATCCACCTTGGCTGATCCACCATTCATGCTGCATTTCCTCATCAACTGAGCCAGCACCAAATTCAGCTCCATCTTTCGTGTACTGGTAAAGGAGGCTATTCGAGCTGTGGAGAATAGCTCCAGCGCTCCAAAACGGCGAAGGTTCCGCCAGTGATCTCCATAAGGAGCCACACTCATGGTGGTAAAGTTGTAACTGAAGTGCTCTGCAGCCATAGTCTTCGGCCGGTTTGCAAAGATGATGTCATTCTTGGTGAAGCACTCCTCAGCGGCTGAAGGCGAGCTCACAATCAAGACCTTCCGGACCCCTAGCTGAAGCAGCAAGACATCACCATACTTGGCACTAAGGGATTGAAAAGTCTGGTTCAAGGGTTCTTTCAGTAAAGGCAGATGGCCTATAAGAGGAAGTGCCAGTGGGCTCGGAGGTCGGTTTCTTCTTCCTCCAGCTTGTTTCTTTTTGAACAAACTGATTAAGATCAACAAGATGAAGATGGCTACACATGGAGCATAATCAACTATTGTTTCCATGTCCTTTCACTTCTCATGCCTCAAGTGTATCACCACAATATCAATAAATAGGCAGGCATAGAGACTACGAATACTTAAAATATGCATCTAAAACTCAACAGTACCTCCTTCATGTGACAGCCTAGTCACTGTAAAATAATTCAGTTCCAATAGTCTACTTGGATCATTATTACACTCAGATCCAACAGCAACAACTTCTATAAAATAAACTTGTCCAGCACCATAAATTACTCAAAGACTATTATGGTCAACTCAATTCTTTCTTATGTAACAGTTGACTAAGAAAGGGAGATACCAACATTTGGAACTCAATGGTTGTTATCTGCTACTGCTAGACAGTGCATTTACCAAACAATATAGAGAGAATGTAACAGAACACCATCAAAGGAAGAAAAGCCAAGTATAAAACTGCTGAGGTACAGAAACATGTGCTCATAATTCAGGCTTTATAAATGAATATCAGATACAGTTCCCCTAAGTTCTAATGAGTATAGAAAAGATAGTATCTTGATCTATAAAGAGAAACAAAAGGACAGTTTCTTCCAGATAAAGACCCCTATTCAGAGGCTAACTGTTAAGAAAAATGTAGGAAGATCAGATATAGCCCTAATGCACAACTCTCCCAGGTAACATCACCTTGATCTCGCAAAACTTGGTGTCATCATTCAATGTCAGTCCTACTTGGTCAGCCGGGATAGAGATGACCTGTATCAGGCTTCATGTATGGCATAGTTACGCACAATATTCAGCCTTTGGATTCTCATGATAGCCATGTGAGCAGAACATGTACAGGAGGATACAGCGGCAAAACATATGTTAGATATCAGGTCACAAGAACAAGGGTGTTCCATAGGACCCTTCATTGCTTGGTTCTGGTGTAATTGGCGTTATAACATTTCTGAGTGGAATAGTATGTTGCCTCAATTTTCAGTGGAGGTATAACCCTTAAATAAGGATATGCTGATCCAACTAGAAAATGGACCGCCACTACGTGACATCAGATACAGGATAAACGCTAGATATGCAAGAGTTACCGAACAAACCAGAAAACCAATCAACAATCCATTCACTTCAGAGGAGAAGAAGTCTAGCAATAGATACCCATTAATCACTATCACCAGGGCAGCCACAGTCCATGCGATTCTCTGCAATGGGGATAATTAAGACAAGTCATTATCGAAGATGAATAACATTTGCATTTGAATAAAAACTTGTTGGGTCATTTCTCAAACAAAACATGCAAAAGTAAACACTGCAGGAAGACAACCAATCAAAAGAAACATTCACTTACCCCTAGAGTAGGACCAATTTTAAAGGTTCCCATCACCTGTTCCTTTGAAACTAAGGTGAGAAGTGGGATAAGCGCAAAAGGAATCTGTACCGACTGAAGCACATTAAGCCACTCGTTCAGAACATCCAGTGATGATTCAGATCTGTTGAAAATAAGCGCAACAATTATGGTGGGAATAATGGCGCAGCTTCTAGTGATCAATGCCCTCAGCCATTTCTTGAGACGAAGGTTCAAAAAACCTCCCATAATAAACTGTCCAGCATAAGTACCGGTCATTGTGCTACTCTGCCCCGCTGCTAATAATCCAATACCCCAAATGTAAAGAATAGGCATCACCCCTCCACCAAATTTCTCTTCAAGAAAATGTCCGGCGTTCACTAATCCTATACTATCGGCTTCTTTACTGCCATAGAACACCTTTGCAAATACAGTTGTCACAAACACATTGATCATGAATGAAACGAAAAGGGCCAGAGAAGTTTCAATTGAGTAATAATTGAGAGCTTCCTGGACCTTGCCCTTCTTGTTGGGGTCGATTTTCCTCGACTGCACCAACGCCGAATGCAGAAACACATTGTGAGGCATTATAACACAGCCCACCACGCCAACAGCCTGTCTAATAGTTCTTGAATTGATCTTCGGAACTATAAGTCCAATAAAAAGTTCATTCATGTTAGGCTTAGCATCCGCAAACATCCAAGCAAAGGATACAGCCATTGTTGAGATCATAACTGCAAAAACCGCTTCCAACTTTCTCACTCCGTAGTTCTCAAGCAGTAAAAACATAAAACTGCCACAAAAGCCATAGAGATTTTAAATATTTCAACAAACTCAAAAGCATGTGTTTCAATAGCTACTAAGAAAACATAGTTGAATTAAATAATATTACTTTTTACTCTCATCTTCTTTTTCTCAAAAGGAAAACTCCCCAAATAGACCTACTACATAAAACCTCTCCCCTCCTTTGTCCCCAGAGAGAACCAAACCAACGCCATTGTTATTGTCACCAGACTTCAATTACTAGACAACATGCTACCTAATTAACTAATCACGTCAATTTCAAGTTCACATCCAAAAAAACAATAACATTAATAACCCTACAACAAACAGCTAACAATCATCTTATGAAACATATGTCATAAATTCAAAGAGCCATAATGCAAACAGCCTGTAAATCAGCTATTCAAACCGGCAAAATCAACAAGATCTTGAAGCTAGCTAAGAATCTAGTGATCATAAAACCCGAAACGAGGAGAAAAACAAATGAAATTACCAATCAGATGCAGTAATCAAAACTCCAGCCCAGAGAGGCAACCACCCGCGGCTAAGAATCTTAAGAGCAATAGCACTTCCAATCACCTCCTGAATATCAGCTCCGATCAAAGCCACCTCCGCCATCACCCACAGCAGAATCGCAGCCCAGTAGGGGTACTCCTCTCGGCAGAGCTCCGCCAGGTGCTTCCCGGTGGCGACCCCAACTCGAGCCGATAAGAGCTGGATCAGAAGCCCCATCCCCGTGGCCCACATCAACAGCCACAGCAGCGAGTACCCCGCGATCGCACCCGCCTGCAAATCGCCCTCCAGATTCCCCGGATCCAGAAACGCGATGCTCATCAGAAAACCCGGACCCGTGAACAGCCACAGCTTCTTGAACGAGAAGGGAGGGACTGTGGTGTAATCCCCGCCGCTTATCTCGTCGGAATCGACGTCCATGATTAGAACCTTCTCGCGGGATTCGTACGCGACCTCCTCGTCTTCTTCCGGACATTCCGCCGATCCGCCACCGCCGCCGTCAATTAACGGTGACGGTGGTGAAGATGAGGTGGCGGTGGTGGGCAGGAGGCGGCGGGATTCTTCGTCTTTGGGGGGAGTGGGGCCGTCCGGCGGAGGAGAGGTCATAATTAATGGTTGGATTATGAAAACGGCAAGCTATGGCCGCCGCTGTCGTCGCCGGGAAAGGAGGATTGGACGGACGAACGGACGGTGTATCGTAGGTCAGTTGGTCGAGCTGGCAAAAGTATTCTTATAGGTATGGATTTGTACTGTTGACTTTAGGTACAAATTGTGTGCTTGCCATCATGCCATGCTATCTTAACACGTTGGAACATATTAGTCAATCACCTACAAATTAAAATGCTAGGTCCAAAGGATTATGGTGTGATCTATTTTGATTTTCATTACAATAGTAGGTTGATTAGAGATCCAATTATCAATTGTGTACTTAATTGATTCGATTAGATTTTTTACTTCTAAATTGTGGGAGAAAAATGGGCGATCAACTGGAGATCAGACAATAGAATTGAATGAGTGTGTTTGAGTGGAGAAGACCCTTAAATTCAACCTATCATCAATACATCATCGATGTCCTAACCTTGAATTGTTACGGTGGGATAATTACCCGGGTCAGAGAGCATTTCAGCATTTTCTTCACTATCAATTGAGAGGGATGAGTTGGGACAGGGGCGGAAACATGGGGTGTCGAGGGGGTGCTGGCACCACCCCTAGGATCCGCTGGCCCGAAATTTAGGTATAGCGGCCATCGGAATCCATGGCTTCCGCCCCCCTTCGAAGAGTTGCAGCGGCGGTCCTCCGGTCTTCGGCGAAGACGCGAGAAGAGACTGGAGAAGAAGATATTCTGTTGCTATTTTTTTGTTTCCCAACTTATCAAAACGACGTCTATTTAAAAAGTGAAACGACGTCATTTCACTTGGGTGTAGGAAAAAAAGAAAGGCCGATTGGGCTGAAACCCAATCGGCCCAAGAACAAGAAGCAACCAGCCAAGTTCAAACCTAATGTCAAGTGATGAATTCAATTATGTGGCTGCTGCATTTCATCTGCCATCACATCAGATTCAGAATTCTTTGGCTGCTGCATCATCAAACTCCGCCGCACTCCGGCCGTTCATCCGCCGCGCCTCGACGTCCAATCCCAGCAGTTAACACGGTCTGAATGCTGACCGAGCCATTATTAAATTTAAGAGCATTTTTGTCCTAATTCTTGTGTTGTATGAATTGAATTGAATGAAATAGCATATGTTTGAAATTTGAATTTTGATTAGAAATTTAGAATAACATATTTTGAATTGTGATTAGAAATTTAG
>JAULKM010000002.1:6625644-6646701 GCA_032355605.1 Rubia tinctorum
TCGGTATGTGTTCCAACATGGTAAGTTTCTTCTTCTTTACCATGTGTTCACAAATTGCCAATCAATTAAACCATTTGTCACACGTGTCTTCTCCATCTCTTCATAATTAAATTCATCACACGTGATTTTACAATACCAGTGCGATGAACAAGCTACTCCATTTTTTTTGGTCAGAGTAATTCATTTTTTTAGTATTCCACCTTTAAAAAAAACTATAAACGAAATGATAGGGGCATGCAACAAGTTTTGATGGAATGAAAAATCACCCGCAAAATGATATATCCCACATTTTCTAGTAACTAATACTACTGTATAAAATCATTAGTCACCTCCACTTAGTATTAATTATTTTTAAGGTGGAAACCCAAAATACCTTGAAATTTAACAAAATCGGGCATTTGAAGTTATATTCCCAAAAACATATACTCTTTTTGTCCTTCTAATTGTGTCTTATGTCACTATTCATCAATAAAGTTGATATTATTTGAATTGTAAAAAGTTATAGATACATAAATCTAAAAATTATCGGGTGATGTATTACTACATTCATCATAACACATATTTTTCAAATATATAATTTTTATAATTTATTATTATAAATAATTTAAGATATTAAAATTATAAAATCAGCAATGAATAGTGTAAAAAGAGGAAGTAAGACACAATTAGAGGGACGGAAGGAGTATCCCAAATTGATTTCTTACAAGGATAATAACTAATAGAGTTAAGTACTAAAATGACCATGACTTTAGGCTGAAAGTGCTAATATAACCCTGAAATATCATAAAGTGCTAAAATAACTTTTGACTCCGCTAAATTTTAATTCAACGTTGTTTGGCCGGATTGTGATGAAAACACTATTTTGCCCTTGTCTCAAAAAATAAAAATGTAAAAGAGAAAAATCCTGGTCATTCTCGTTCGACGGCCAAAATGGAAAGTAGGTTGACGGGATTCATTGATTCACAGCCCCTAAGAATTGGTTATTGTTGATGGGTTGATTGTGGTTGGCTGAGCGGGAAGTTGGTTGACAGGGTGGCTGTGGGGTGGGGCTGAGTGGCGAGTGGAGAGAGAGGAAAGAGGAGGGCGGCGGGTTGGCTGTGGGGTAGGTTTTCGGCGGTGGGGCTTAGCAACGCTAGGGTTTCAAATAGTGAGCGTGACGGGGAGGGAGAAGAGAAGACACTAAGGAGCGGTTGTGGGGTGGGGGTGAGCGGCGAGCGGGGAGAGGAAGGAGAAGGGCGGCGGCAAGGGGGAAAGGAAAGGGTGACGGGAGCTAGGGTTTCCAGTGGTAGTGTTGGTGGTGAATTTGGCAACGCGACGGGGAAGGGAGAGAGGGGTAGGGATGGCAGTGGGCGGGTTTTGGTAGAGGTTCGCCCTGCATCCGCCCCAATGAGGCAGGCACAAATGTAGTCTTTGTGGGAGTGGGCGGGCATGAGTATGAAAATTGATACCCACTATGGGTAGTGGGTCGAATATGGATATTAGTTCATACTCGCCCCACCCTCTCCCCGCTCCACTATACACGCTATGTACACACTAATTTATTATATAATAAACTATTATTTATCCATAATGTACATTTTTACTTGTAATATTTTCATGTAAATATTATTAAACTTTTAGTATAATATTATTAATTTTAAAGCGAAATTTTATGTGTTTTTTTGGAGATATAGATGGGGTGAGTAAAATGAATTTGAAGTTGGTATAAAGACTCGAGTGAGTAATGGGCGGGGGTGGATTTTAAATAATACCCGATGGAGTGGGGTGGATTTTAATGTTGTACCCGCCATGGGTGATGGGGTGGGTATGAGTATGAAAATTTTAGATGGGCATAGGTATAGAGGTATTATAATATGTATTCGTCCCGCCTCGCCCAGCCCAATTGCCATTCCTAGGGAAAAGGGAGAGAGAGGAGGAGGAGCCGCAAGAGGAGGAGAGAGAAGGGAGGGTGGCAGCGGCGAGGGGAAGGGGAGCTCGTCGTCGTCTCTGGCGACGGAGGAAGCTCCTCTCCGACGTAGGTGAAGGGGTTGACCAGGTGGTTAGGGAAACGGTGAAGGGGTTCTCCGGGACTGGGAAAACGGGTTGGGTGGGGTGGTGGAGGGCGGGAGCGAGTGGATGGTGGTGGCGGGCGGGAGCGAGGAAAAAAACCAGGCGAAAATGTTTTCTTTTTATATTTTGTTTTATTTAAAATAGGGGTAAAATGGAAAAAATAATTTAGCTCATGATGAAATTCATTTGGTTATTGCCGGAATTATGAAGTTTGTCTATATCGGCACAATTTCTTTGAAAGTTAGGGTTAGATTGACACATCCAATAATTAGTTAGGGTTAAATTGGCACTTTCTGAGATTGCAAGGTTATACTGGCACTCTCAGTTTAAAGTTAGGGTTATAAATGTATTTTGCCCTAACTAATACTCACCTCCGCTTAGTTCCAATTATTTTTAAGGTTGTATTTTTCTTTACTAATGAAATATTTTGTAACTAAACAAAATATAATGTTTTAAATTTAAATTTAATAACAATATATTATAATTTATTTACTATTTAAATATTATTATAATTTAAAAATAATAAAATGAATAAATTATATTTTCATTATTGTTTTTAATTTACATAATTTGGGTCGCTTTAAGTTTTAGGTGGGCCAACTCAATTCAACTCGACCTAATCCAAAATTATGAAAATTTTGAACTAACCCATCTAAACAGCGCGTGATGCAAAATTTTGAGCCTAAATAAACAGACCAAACTACTACACACAAAAAATACAATTTTGTAATATTTGTTTTTAATGGTATTAAACTATTAATCAACACGATGAAAATAGCACAACTAATCTGGGTGTAGAATTCATTACCCAATAATATCATATTAAGTATAATTGGATATCATGAGCACCGTGTCCCTAAGATACATCACAAAGTATTATTTTACACAAACTAAACTTTATGCAGACTCTGTTATGCAATTAGTATAAATCTTAATTTTGGGATGGGGTTTTTCTTTGAATTTACTAATAAGTCTAGGGACCTAATATGCAATTATCAAAACATATATAAATATTAAAAAGCTTTAAGAGTTTTCCATTTCCCGTTCATCTTCCTCACCGAGCGCAACCACCTATGTTCTCGGAAACCGCAGCTCAACCATCCCTGCTTCGATCGGAATCCGCCGGTCCACCGCATTTACATCTCCGCTCGTTGATTCTCAAACAAACACACACTAAGGTTCGATTTTCGATCAGAAATTATCGATTTTCGCAGTGAATTCATCTCCTACGAGCTCATCGATCGCTCTGCGATTTTGTGCCCTAAATCACCAGAGTGCCTCGTAACAGAGATTCTCCGGTGTTGTCTCTGATTTACTATGTGTCTCCGGCGTCACACAACGTCTCCGTCAACGTTGCTCGAGTCAGAGAAAAAGATTGAAACACCTGATATTTAGATGCTCGGTCTTCTCCAATTTACATGATCGGTCTTCTCCGATTCGAGTCTTCTCTGGTGAATTAGGATGCTCTGTCTCTAGCGCTGCTCGAGTCTTCTCCGACGGAAATCAATGGCGTTGCTTGAGTCTTTTCCGGCGGAAAAAATTGGTGATGCTCGAGTCTTCGTTGCCGTCGCGCTCGAGATTCACGTGCTCTATTGGAGGAGAAGGTTTGAGCGCACGCGCGCCTCTTTCGTCGACGCGTGAACTCTGCTCCGTCGAAAAAGCTCGGCTCCAAAGGTAAACGTCTTCTTCTCTGAGTTTTTAGACTAAATCTAAATATGAGTATTCTTTTTTTATTTTGTGATGATGATGTAATGATGTAATGATGTAATGATGTAATGATGTAATGTGATGTTATGTGTTTTTAAAAGTCATGCTTAGGTTTAAGTTTATTTCATTATGTAATTATGTCAATAATAGATTCTAGTGTAATGGTTGGTGCGTTGGACTTTGTAAGGAGAGTTCATGGGTTCAATTCCCATTAGAAGTTTTTTTTGAAAAATTTATACTTTTGAGCTATTGTAAAATTTTTGTTGATGTTTGTAACTTTTCTTTTTCCCATGTTGATATTCATTATTCGAGTGAGAATTATTTGATATGAGTTGATGTTTTATAGTAGTTATTTGGGTGATATGGATTAATATTTGTAGTTTTTTTCTCATGTTAATGTTTTTCATTTTCCGGCTGGGGTTTTGGTAATAGGAATTAATGTTTGTAGAGTTGTTTTTCTGATGCTGATGTTTTCCATTTTTCGAATGAGATTCAAGTATTAGGAGTTGATGTTTGTAACTTTTTGGTGATATGTGTTGATATTTGTAGTTTTTATTAAAAAATTGTTGCCGTTTTATGATTTTTTTTAGTGAATAATTTATACTCTTGAGGTACCATTGTTCTTTTGTTGATGTTTTTATTATTTATTTTCTCATGTTGATGTTTTTTATTTTCTGGATGAGTTTTAGTTGATATTAGTCTATTTTTTTGTAGTTTTTTTTTGGTTATATGGGTTGATATTTTTTTCTTTTTTTCTCTCTTATGTTGATGTTTTCATTTTCTCGGTGAGTTTTATGTGGTACGAGTTGATGTTTGTAGTTTTTGGTGACATAGTTTGATTTTTTTGTCGTGTTTTTTTCTTATGTTGGCATTTTTTATTTCATGGGTGAAGTTTAGGTGATAGGAATTGATGTTTTTAGTTTTTGGTTGATATTAGTTATTTTTGTAGTTTCTATTAAAAATTGATAATTGAATATTTTTTTATGTTTTATGATTTGTAGTTGATGTTTTGTTAGTTGTAGTTGACATTTTTTGCAATTTTTTATCGATTTTTTTATTTTTAATATTTTTTTTGTTTTATTTATTTTATATTTTTTTGCTCCAATTTTTTAGTTGATGTTTTTAATTTTTCGTTGATATTATGCTGTTTTTTGCTGATGCTTATAATTTTCAATTCGATGATTATATTAATTTTTTGCATTTTAATTTTTAAAAATAATTTCTTCGATTTTTTGATTTTTTTCAGATTGCAGGTGACGGGAAAATGATGAGAAAAATTGGACAAAAAATCCCTGAAAAAATATTAGTGATAGGTCCTTGTAAAGTTCTTAGAAATAGGTCCCTGTAAAATTATTAGAGATAGTCCCTGGAGTTAGAATATAGCTAAATTGAATAAAGGGTCATCCTAAATTTTGGGCTACCTCACAAAGTCACAGGAGATCATCTCAAAATATGTAACATCGTGCATTATTATAATTTGAGTGTGATTACAATATATATTATGCATAAATAATAGTATTAAAAACCACTTTCTATATATATAATACAAAATCACGATACTACTTGTGGATACTAAAATTTGTGTACGGGTTGTATATGAATATGTTGCTTACGGGTTTATGAATATGTTTGCAATGTAAACCAGATTATTTATCAACCATATGTATATACTCTATGTCACCACGCAAGGTAATAAACATGTGGATAGTCGAGACAAAAATAACTCTTAACGCACCGATAAGAATTCTATCGGGTGATTGGGATAGATAAACGAAATGACTTTATTTGTTTGGACAGTGGAGGAATTCCATTCCTCAAAATTCAAAACTGCTAGAATGGATGCTACTCATTCATTTTTACTATGGATAGAAAATTAGTGGTACATCTCATAACCAGAATGCTCCGATGGAACACAATTGAGACGTGTGTAATAAACCTTTAACCGTCAGTCACATGGACGAAAATGTATAAAATTAACAATACGCCTTCCCTCCAAAAATAAGGATATACAGGTAAGGGATTATATGATTATATTGCCGGAAATAAGGATCAAGTTGTTATGTTCAACTTATGGTATGGTAACGTGATGACCGGGAATCAAGACTTTTACACTAAAGTTCATGCATCCCTGTTTCAAAATAAGATTCGATAAAATCCATTCATATCAGTTCAATTGGTATATAAATCATTATTATGCAGAATTTTAACTATTAATATGTTTATCTACGTAAAATAACATAATATTATTATTGGTACATCCATTTAAATATGAGATCAAAATTTGATAGGGAATAATGTAAAAAAACAAATATACAATTTGAACGGAAAGGAGGGGTTATGTGTGGGAATTTAAAAAATAAGTTTATAAAATCATGTATATTTCTTGAATATTAGTTTTTGAAAATAGTAATAACAATATATACATAAATATATTAATCATTAAATATAAATATTTTCTAAAATTCATTTAAATTGGAATAGATGAGGTATGAGATATGAACATCCAACTATTGAGGGTGTGTCCTGCTAAATCACCAAAGCATCAGAACAGAAAAATCTCGCTCGTATAGTTTTTAAGGGTTAAACTATAATTATTTTTATTTCAAATAAATTTTTAAATACTTTTAAAATTACAAGAAGAATCATTAATTATATTAATTATAAAATAACTCATCTAATGGTTAGACGGTCTACAACAAGACTTTGTGCTAACAATTTGTATTTTCAACATTTCTATATTATCATATGATAAAAGAAAGGTATATTTAATTTAAACGGTAGACTAAAATAAATCAAGATAAATGTTTCGTCACTTTGCATAATAAATTTTTAATAGTGCAACTAAAACCTTTTATTTTTTTATAATTTTAATATTCTTATAAAAATACTGTCTTTCCTACGATTTTGCCTTCCTAAAATACGTCATACAATTATATATTGATATGTACTAGTATTTTAGTAGATTGGGTAAACAATTTATTCTTTATACCTCATGATTTAATTTTGTAGATGGCATATAATTTGAAAATACTTTCAATTATGTTTGCACTTGATGAATTTTTTAACATTGTTCTCATTAAATAAGTTACACAAAGTATTATTTATTTATGGAATATTTGTTTTCATTGCAATATCATTCATATAATTTTGAAACTCTTTTAAAATATATTTTAAATACAAATAATTTTTATTTGACCTTAAAAATTATAAAAGTGATTTTTATGATATGTCTAATTATCTGATGTCTAAGACACTCTCATATAAATATATATCTTAATAATAAATATATCTTAAGTTATCTGTCCAAAATAAAAATGTGAGGTTGAAATAAATGGGCTAAACATGAATATTATAGGTTGGGTTAATATACCTATACTAATTTACAGAGTTAGTGTTTCAATTATGATGGTCCTAATAAATACAATGGTTAGATATGTAGTAAGCATTGCATTAAAAACAAACTTTTATTGCATAAATATAATAGATTGAAAGCCTCCTGTTAGAACGACAAAGTTAGATCAATTTTGAAAAATATCGTTTCAATAATTGTTAGGGTCAAATTATAATTATTTATACAATACAATACATTTTAAAAGTTTTAGAAAGTTATAAGAATGTCGTTGCATTAAATAAAAACAAACATCAAATCACTCTATTACTCGTATCAATTATAAAATATAATTTCATCTAATCGTGGGACTAAAACGAGAATTCATGGTGATACAATTATTATTTATTTCTTAATTAAATTTCACAGCGTGGTAAAAAAATGAAAATTTAATATGGACATTTATGATATGTAATATTCAATGTTCCGACATACATGTTATTTTCTCTTCATATTCGAAAAGGTCAAATTTGATGATGATCAAATTTGATGATGAATACTATATGATTGACCGATAATCGTACATAAATTTAAGGTTTTCTCTAATTTCCGTTTCACTTCCTTCATGGATAAGGAATGGTTATCTGAAAAGTGAAAACTCTAGTTTCCTTCCCCTTTGTCAAGAGCCAACCTCTCCTACTACAAAATTCCGGAATGATGCGTTCTGATCCATTTCACAATTAATAATAAATTTAAAATACTGATTCCCGTCCGTTTATTTATTTGAAAATACACACGGTCAGGATTTGGGTGACTACGTTGGATCGAGTTCATCTTTAGACCTTAGCCTGTGAGGAATACACCGATAAAATAATTCCACCATCGTCATATTTCGGCTGCAACGCCTGACAATGCCAAATTTATTCGACCTTTAATATTACTTTTCTTAATGTTTCTAACCGTTTTCAGATGCAATTAATTCCCTGTTTTATTTTTGCAGTACTAATGTATTATAAAGGATGGAAGTAGTACCATACCTGTACTTACAAGGTTTCTTCATTTGCAGTCGAGTCCAATTATAATCGAATTCGAGTTCTATATTTAGTATCCCCAACCAGTTATTCTCGTTGTTGTGAACGTCAGACTAAGAGGTTGATATAGAGATGGGGAGGGTGAAGCTTCAAATTAAGAGGATTGAAAATACAACAAACAGACAGGTCACTTTCTCAAAAAGGAGGAGTGGTCTTGTCAAGAAAGCTTATGAACTCTCTGTTCTCTGTGATGTCGATGTTGCCTTGATTATGTTTTCCCCTTCTGGAAGACTCAGCGTATTTTCCGGGAGAAAAAGGTTGTCACCAGATGATATATATGGAGGTTCAAATTAGGAATTTCATTTTGCTAAATATAGTTAGCTATAGGATGCTATATGTGATTGAATATTTTCCAACAGCTTCTTATTTTGATTATTAGTGAAAAAACTATCCAAACTTAAACCATGTTTGTTTTTGTTTTGTTCAGCATAAGCGATATCCTGACAAGGTTTGTGAATCTTCCGGATCAAGATCGAGAAAGGTAAATGATTCTTTATTATTTGCTGTTTTGTTAATCTGATATAAAAGGAAAGTGATTAAGTAATGTTTAACTTCTGTTGAGGATCTTAATTTAAAATACTCTGGGTCTTATTTTATAATTTGGTTCTGACTTTTGGTTTGTTACCTGAAATGATTGGGTGTGCTTGGTTCAATTCAATTCTCCAGCCGGATTAACAATCCTCAGGTATTTTATCAAGTATATATCTCTACCTAATCATATTTTAATATTTTAAGTTCCGTTAATTAATTGAATCTTCCACTTACAGTATCTGCTCAGGGCCCTTGGCAAGATGAAAACTCAAGCTGAAAATAAAAAAGATGGCAGGTATTATATACACTACATGAAAGTGCTATATATTCAATTCATTGTTGCTTTAGCTACTTTTTGCTTGAATGTTTCGGTTGTAATTTTTTTTTCCCATTCAGCTCATCATCAAGCATGGATTCTCAGTTTAAGGTAAGCCGGCGCTAACCTTTTGGGATGGATTCGATCCATTTTAGCTTGCTTATGAACTTGAGATGAATCATTTTAATGAATCGCAGGCGATTGAACAAGAGTATATGAGATGCAGGTCCCAACTCGAAGATATGGAAAAAAGACTGAAGTAAGAATCACTAGTTCTAGCTTCCTTGTTTCCACGCTGAGAGTTCGTTTGTATGACTGAAATATGCATTGAAATGGAACTTCGGTTTTTGCTCATCATGGATCCATTCTAATCACTTTGTTTTTCACTAGTATGTATGAAGGCAATCCTTGGGAGATACAATCACTGTGTGTGGCTGAATACAGGGAGCAGTTTCTTGAAAATTCACTCAAGCAAGTTAAAGCACGCAAGGTATATATATACCATGTACGATAGAATGTAAAACTCACGCTAATGGTACATGTGTTTATTGATCTAGTATATAGCTCAGTACAAAGGGTCCTTATCTATCCTGTAAAGTCACTTTCTCTTATGTAACGCTACGACTAATGAACTGATGAAATAACCTCTGAATTTGCAGCAACAAATGCTGGAGGAAACTTTTGGTGCCACCCCACAGGTGAAGATCAATTCTTCTTTACTTACAGTGACATTATTCGCAGTATTATGCATCTCAGCATCTTACTATATGGTTGATTAATGGTTATGAATCTGGTTCAACAGAACCCGAATATGAACGGGTTCGATATGAACATTCCAAACAGCATCCTAGCAGATTGGCTCCCTGAGGAAGATGGTCATCCTCATCCAATGCCGCCGCCTCCAACTTCGACCACATCTCTCAGCTACTTGGACCCCGCTCAGTTCCTTCCCCTGGGGTGAGTTCTCATCCATTCTTCGCACGCTGATTGACATTATGTTGCAAAATATACAATACAAGAGTCGTGTTTCGAATGCTAAAACTGTTATAGAGACGAGACGTTTTTATGCATGTGCTTGTGATACAGAGATGATCAGATTCAGAGGCCTGCAGCCATGAACATGAACGGGATACCAACTCTTCCAGACATGAATCACAATCTTGTTGACGACATCAACATTAACGTTGGTATCGAAGATGATCCGCAGTTCCAGCATCCTGAGTTCGGACAGATCAACATCAACGCGATTCCGCAGCCATGGAATGCACCGGAGATCTTTGCAGCAGGTTCGGATCCATGTATCATACATCGTGCATGTTGATTTATAATAACATATTTCAGACTAATTTTAGTTTCTTGTTTTATTTTCTGTGTGTTTGTTTGAAGTGGAATCTGATCAGACGTTTCGTGCCGGACAACCTAGAGATGGAGCGCTCCTTGAACTGTTTCTGTCGCAGCTCCCGCCCGTGAGCATCGATAGCATTTAGATGAACTGTTTCATGGAAGTACTACTTTACCTCGTGTTTGTACTAATGAGACATATGGAGAGAGGGTATTTTATTTTATTTTCTTGTTGAAGTTGAGAGTATTTTAAGTTTGTAGTAGATGAGTGTTTGTCTTGAATTAATAAATCGAACTTTAATTTGTGTGCGATACAAATTGGTCATATATATCATCAATCATCTAGCAAATTATAGACAAATTGATATTGCAGCCTTGTACGCATAGCCCTGAAAAAACAAAAACAAAAACAAAAACTTATATAGAATTAGGATAGCAAGTAACTGGAATTTCGTGAAAGTTGGAATGACAGGGTTGCGAGAGTTGGAGAAATTTCGTGAAATTTCATTTTTTTTAACTCCAAAAGATGTCACCTAATCAACTGAAATTTAATTTTCGATCTTCTTGCCTTGTCACTTTATTAATGGATCACAACCAACAAGGTAGATATCCCTTTGTCCCTCTATTAAAATTTTATTAATTATTATTTTAAAGACATCAGAATAGTATAAAAATGGATAATAGACCAAAAAAATTATCCGTTTATTTACATTCATTTGTTAGTCAAGAATGAAAGAAAACCAGTCAAGTTTTTATTCTTAACCATAATGTATTGAATGGATTTTCAATAACTTATTTTATATAAAGACTTGAGTGAGACGGTCTCACTCATTCTTATGGTGAGACGGAGAGTCCAAATACAATTATTTAAAGATGAGAAATGACATGGGGTACATTATGTAATTTTTAAAACTTTACTTATTACTTTGTCTCACCATAACTTATGGTGAGACGGTCTCATATAAGTCTTTCTCCTTATTTTAATACTAGCTAATAGCGGTTTGCACAAAATGCATTATGACACAAACCAGTGAATTAACACATGCACCAGTAGCACCTTCTACTATACTCCCTCTATCTCATTTCATATAGTTTAATTTGACTTTTGACAGTCAACTGCATCAATTTTTAAATATTATTATTTCCTCTGTCCCAACCATATATGCACACTTTCCTTTTTTGGTTTGTCCCATCCAAATATGCATACTTTGAAAACTTTCCTCATTCGGCAAATTTTTACGGTCGGATTTCCCAATTTCCCTTAATGAAATCATCAATTTACATACATTACCAACAATTACAACACTTTTATTTCACGCCTAACCATTAACGAATTGATTAACTTTTCCTCTACAATTTAAAATCTGAATTCAAACTCTTCCAACCGTCTCCCAACCACTTTTCTCATTTACTCCACCGTCCTCTTGAGTCAATCAGAAAGTTGTTGGACAGTGGGAGATCACGTGAACCGGCCTCTATTGTCTTGAACGCACCATTCTCACTCATCCTCATCTCAATCAACAGATCTCTGTTCGAATCTTCTCTCTCAATCTTTTTGTCTCCTCTCAAACCCTAGATCAGATCGAAGTCTCTTATCTCCGTTGTTCACGTCCTCTATCTTCCCCATTCTCACCTCATCTCCGTCGCCTCATCTTGCATCTTCCCCATAAAAAAATCCATTCGATGGAATCTCCGGACTCCTCTTCCGATAAATCCTGCCCTAGATGTTCGAAGTGCTATGTTTCTGACCCATATAGCCCCTGTAAATTTGTCCCATAGACCGAGGTGGATGATGCCACCTTTTCTTGGAGGGATGACGTCGTTGTGGGGGAATCTCTTGCGTCGGTGACCTACTGTGACCGGGACGATACAGATCCGTTCAACTTGGGTGCTGGGGAAACTCCATCCGGCCTTCCATCACTATTAAATCTACTGCATGTCGCCCCTGAGCCAATTTTCGGCGGAGGCACAGTAGACCATGAGGTGAAAATATCTGGTGATGTAGTTGTCTCTGCGAATCCTTGTTATGCCTCTCCTTCTAGCCTAGAATCGCCCTCACCGGTGGTTGGGGGACTTTCCGATGACAGCTCTGAGTTAGATAAGACATCTGAAGGATCAAATGAGGTGCTTCATTTGTTATTTCCTCTGATGAGGGTGGTTCGAAGGTGGCAAAGGAGAGAAAGGCGAGCGAGGAACTAGGTCAACATGTTCATCCCTTTGTTCATCCCCGTCGGAATGAAAGATAAGCAATCTAATTGTTCCCAAAATGTTGTCCCTCGATATATCATCCCCGTGTATTGTTTGTTTTTAGTTTCGGATGTGTCCCTAACTAACAACTTGACATTGCAGATCTGTTGGTTGTTGGATTGTTAGCAACATATTTGATATGGAAAAAAATCGCCGGAAAAAAGCATTTTCCCATGTTAAACAATGATTCAAGTACCGAAGAAAAAAATTAAACGACAATAAAAGATAAGCCCTCTATTGTCCCTTGTTCCTTAATATCGAGATGGACTTTGGTGTCATTTACTGATTATGCTTAGCAAGCTGATGCCATGTTTGTTGAGCAATGTTCTTTGCTTATTACTGATTATGATGTGCAATATGTTGCCATGTTTGTTGAGTTATGCTCTTTGCTAAATGCTGAGTGCTTATTCAGTCCCTCAGTTGCAAATTATGTTGTTGCCCTCAGTATGCATATTTAGTCCCTCTGTGTGCATCTTCCATGGTTATGCTTGACAGTTTGTCAATCCCTATTATGCTTGACTGGTGTGTACCTTCCCTCCGTGTGCATCTTCCCTGGTTATGCTTGACAGTTTGCCAATCCCTATTATGCTTGACTGGTGTGTACCTTCCCTCCGTGTGCATCTTCCCTGGTTATGCTTGACTTCTACCTCTATTTGTGAGTCATCCTCTTGCATGAGTATTGAGTACACTTTTTTTATTCAGTTTGTGACATGACTCTGTTTCGTAAACTCAGTCCCTGTTATTACATCTTCCCTGCTCAGTCCCTATTAGTGCATCTTCCCTGCTGGTTTCTAGAATTGATAAACACACTAATAGCATATTGATTATGAATGACAAATGCTTTCAAACACAACTACGTAGGGCATACATGAGTGGTAGAATCTCTTGAGCTTCTCCAAGTGCAATTAGATATTGTATGCTGGCCCTTACATCTTCCTCATTTGCAGTCAGCATCCTTGGCAATGTTCCTTCTCTGATCATTCTGTCCTTATTCATGTGCAGGAGTTTGTAGTTGTTTCCAAGCTTTGCTTTGATTATCTCTATCATTGCTTCTTGACGAGTCACGAATACTTTGTTGCGTGTAGCAGCATCTTCCCTTTCACGTACATTGATCACTGCTTCAAGAAGCTCCACAATATTGCTTGATACATGTTCTTGTTGTAGTGATCGTATAGAGTTTAAAAACCCCTAAATCTAGTATGTTGAGATAGGGGGGAATTAGTTGGCTGGCTAACTAAATTGTTAATAAGGCATCGGACTTAGCCACAGCTAGAAACTCTGGATCATTGATTAATATATGTGGTGTGGCATTATCCTATTGTATGTAAATATCCTTCCTCGTGTGCCCTGGCCACTTTACCTTGATTGTTGGTATTAATTCATGTATAAATTTGTTCCTTATCACATCCCCTGTGATTGATGGACCATGAACTAACTCCACGGTACTAGCTGGTCTGTTCTTACTTTTATTAATAGCAATTTGTTCTTGCGTGAATAGGAAAATCCCAAACTTCCCATCAAATATAACCTCCATATTCTCACCAAATATGGTTCTACTAACAATACACATAAACATGAGTTTCGAAATGTGGGATATGTGCTTGCATGCTCTTTATGGTTCAAGTTCATCGGGTGCTAACAAGTAACAAACAGTTTGTTTACTTAGATAAAATCAATTCTCATCTATGTGGATTATATTGTCCATTTCTCTGAATTGCAGTTCAGGATTTAGCTTAGTTAGATAGAAAACCAACCTGGTGATTTTGGTCTTTGCTATCAAGGCTGGTTTCATACTGTTTGTGTGACTCCTTATGATCTTCGATGTTACAGCCCTTTGCACTCTACTCTTCCTTATATGTAAACCAGTCGTTGTGCCCCTCACCGTTATTCCCTTATGTGCAGACAAGGCTCTTAAAATCTCAAGATCAATACTAATCTTGTTGGGGGCATTGCGACCATCCATCTTATGCCTCATGTTGAGGGGCTGCCCCGACCTGAGTATGGATCTTACTACTGCTCATATTGTGCTGATAGTTCGGATTGAACAACTGAAAAGAGTTGTTGCCCCAAGCCTCCTTGAGTGCCTTATCTTCCCATTGTTGTGATTCTCCAAAAGGAATTCTGCTAGATGTTGCATCTCCTCGTTTGTCAGATTCTTCTCTCGCGTGCTGCCCCGAATGAAAAAACCTATGATAAAAGGGAAGATGCAAACATCGGAGGAGCAACCAGGTCCTTCAGGATACTTTAGAGGGCTCCCTGGTGAAACAAACCTAATCCAAGGGTTCCCCCCATAAATTTCAGTAAAACTTTTTCTGCCTTTTCATTTTATTTGTCAGCTGAACAACTGGAGTTTCGGCTGTGTCTGGCACCATAAAAAGGAGGGAAAGAGTAAGCACGGTAAAAAATGGGGGGAAAGGTTAAAAGTAATCAATGTGGGTTTCCCCTCAAATCTGGACGTGGGCTGACAAGTGGAGCCTGCTCCAAATTTTGCCCATCCATTTCTCTCTGCAGATATGGCTGGGACAAAGGGAGTATCTTTATTTATATGTGTAAAAATATTCTGAAAAATAATAACAAAAAAATACATGTTACGATGAATCCAACATATAACATGATAATAGTTTTACATTTACAATAATATAATTTAATGGTCGAAGTTGTCTAAGTTTGACTTGAAAATGTCAAATTAAGCAATATAAAGTGATACAGAGGGAGTATATACATTTTCAAGGTTACGTTTCTGTAATGTCATCTAACTACGTATAATTATAATAATTGTTTTAAAATTTTATTAGTGTGATGCATGGTCCCCTGGGAAATGATCTATAACCATTGATCGATCATTACATGTGATAGTATATAATCAAGACTCCAGAATGTTCTTTGTATATTGTAAATTTACATTTGTGACTACTATTCAATAGCTAAAACAATGAGAGAGTTTAGGTGATTCTTTAAATTCTTATGAGCGCTACAAAAATAACTTGGTTCTTGAAATATAACTCAACTATTAACCAACATTAATATGGTATCAGAGACCAAGATTTTTGGTTCTACTACTCAAATTTTAACATGCAACACTGCTTTGTCCTCTTTCTATTTCATTGGTTTTCTTATTGCGGTTATGGCTCACACTGATCCTCGTGGATACCGAATGGATCTTAAAGACCCAAAGTGGATCACGACCATGGATGATGAAATACGTGCTTTTCGACAGCAACACACTTGGGATCTTATACCACGACCAACTGGTATTAACGTGGTTGGTTCTAAATGAGTCTACCGCATAAAGCTTTGTTTTGATGAATCCATCGACCGTTACAAAACTCATCTTGTGGCACAAAGCTACTCGCAGTTACCAAGTTTTGACTTCACTCACATACTCCCGCGGTCAAGGCCTCTACTGTTTGTATCATCTTAGTTGTTTCTACCATCTATCGATGACTGATTCATCAATTGATGTTAAAAATGCCTTTCTCAATGGACTTCTTGATGACCCTGTCTTTATGGAGCAGCCTTCTAGGTATCAGGGTCCTTCTCATCAATACTATGTTTGTCACCTTTGAAAGACCATTTATGGACATAAGCAGACACCTAGAGCATGGTTTCAACATTTTAGATCCTATTAGAAAGACCTTGATTTCTCTTGCAACATTGTTGATACCTCTGTTTTTACTTATGTTGGCGGGTCTTGGACTATTTATCTACCCGTCTATGTTGATGACATAGTCCTCTTTGGTAATCACCCTGCTCGAATTCAACAATTTATCTCTTTAACTGATCGGGAATTTTCCATTAAGGATATTAGATATCTTCACTACTTTCTTGGCCTCGAGTGACTCGGTCCAACTATGGTATTTTTCTTGGTCAAGCTAAATATGTCATGGAAATTCTCCAGCGCGTCACTATGACAAATGCTTCCCCTGTTTCTACTCTTTTTCTCCCAATCAGTCAGCTTCTTAGCTCTGGTGGTGAACTCTTCTCTGATCCTAAGTTTTATCACTCTCTTGTTAGTGCCCTTCAATACCTACCTATCACTCATCTGGATTTCGCCTATGTGGTCAACTCGGTTAGTCAGTTTCTCCAATCTCTGCAGAATGTATACTATCAAGTAGTTGCTTGTATTCTTCGTTGTATACGTTATACTCTTCATTACAGTCTGGTCTTTTGATCCCCTGTTGGTCCACTTAAAGATATTGGACCCAAAATCCGGTTGCTCGTAAGTGGGTAAACATATCAACATCGCTTATCATTTTGTTCGTGAAGTTATCTCCTTTGGGAAATTGCTCACTTGTCGTGTTCCTTCTTCCACAACGGATTGCAAATATCTTCACCAAGGGTCTCTCTCATCCTCTTTTTGTTCTCTTTCGATCCAAATTTTGCGTGACTTTGCCTCCCACACTCCGCTTGAGGAGAGTGATAGTGTATAATCAGGACTCTAGAATGTTCTTTGTATATTGTAGATTTACAATTATGACCTTTGTAACTAAAAATAAATAACTAATACATTCATTGAGGAAGTCAATCATTAACCAAAGTTACTAATATTCGTGCTTTGAAATTATTGTACTAGGAATGTGTTTGGTTAAGAAATTTGAGGAGTGGAATGAAAATGATAAATAAAATGGAGATGATAAATTACGCTCATTGTACCACGTATGGGATGCATATGGAGACAATTAAAGGGGTAGTGGTGTAATTTCTTTAATACAGTTAACTATAAAATAAGTAATCATACATAAATTATACAAATTGATGTACTCCCTTTGTCCCAAGGGAACATGCAGACGGAAAAACTCCTTCTTTTATTTATTTTTTTGGTTTGAAAAGTCTAATGCATCCCTATATTCCTATGTTTTCTCCAGCCATGTCTTCTCAAATATTAGATAGGCACTCCAACTCCACTCTCCGGTGCCTCCTCCTCCATCATCGAGCACCACCGCAACTCTGTTCATATCCACTGCATCGTCCATCTCCATCATCGAGCACCACCTGAATTACGTCAATTTCCATCCATCTCCGCCCTCAAGCACCACCACCACCCATCTCTGCCCTTAAGCACCACCACTGCGTTGGATTATAAAAGAAAGAAGGAGAATGGATTTGGGGGAGGGAATAGAGCGGCAAAAATTAGAAGAAATAAAGAGAAGGAAGAAGTGAGTGGAGAATTTGGGAGAGGGAAGAGAGAGGGTGTGGGAAAAAAAGGTTTGGATGGGTGGGTGGTGGATGGTAGGGTTTTTGTAAAATTTTAAATGTTTAAGGGTAAATATATCTTTTGATAGTTTAAAATTTCCTTAAAATGAAAAGTGTGTAAATTTGTTTGAGACAGACGAAAAAGGGAACTGTGCAGATTCGGCTAGGACATGGGGGGTATCATGATTGATTAACTAGAAGTACGTGAAATGTGAATACAATAAGTGTATTATGAAATTATTTTTCAGATAGAAGGGTAGTGCAGAGCCTACTCTCTTGTCATAAAAAATGGGTGGTGAATCTCGTATATCATAGGAGTGATATCATGAAAGCCTTCTTTTGACCTTCAATCGTACCTGTGAGAGAGGAAGGGTTGACCCCCGATTTAACTCTAATGCTTATGTGAAAAGGACGAAGAAAGTTGTATGTAAAAGGGTTGTTGATTGTGCATCTAATGACGAACTACGAGACCGTTGTGCTGGACTTTTGATTTATGAAAAGATACGTAATTATGATAAAGAACCGCCAACCAGTTAGAAATATGACTATTATAGTGAATGTTATTCTATATTTAGAATGGAATCCCTTATACATTAAATACTTTGAAACTTAAGTTACCCACTAGTTGGATTACTCAGACCGACGAGATACATCAACGAGCTGTCAAATTGAGCTGCGTTATTAGGTTGACAACCTTAGATCACAGGGTGATTGAGTTTCAAGCTGGACTTATTAATGTACAAAAAACTATTCATCTCTAATTCGACAGGTGCAAATACCTCCAAATCATTTAAAATTACTTCTTTTTATTAAATATATATTTATTATATACTAATTTTTACTATAATACTAAAATTATAATTTACTAAAATTTGGATACTAAATTGAATATCAAAGTAATTAGTATATGCACTGACAGGGGTCAGACCCAAAACTCCCCTTGAGGATGAATGACACATTGCTACCTTTCTTTGGGTTAAATACCATAGGGATATATACCAATATAACCATACCAACTTGAATAAGTGCCAATATAACATTCAAATAATTTTTAGTGCAAAATTAACGCTAACTAGTTGATGTAAGTGCCAATATAACCTTAAAACATCATTTATAGTGCTGACCACAAATAAAATGACTAAAATGCCCTTTGGCCCGAACCCTAAAACCGTTAGGACAATTTTTTTCCTTAGGCCACCACCACCACTTCCCCCTCTGGCCAGCCCCACCATCACCCCAAGCCCCATCACCATGAAACCAATCCCACCGCCACCCTCACCCCAACTCTGCCGCCACTAAGTTACCACTGCCACTAAGTTGCCACTGCCACTACCTCCCCCTACAGCCAGCCCCACCATCATCCCTAGCCCCACCATTACCCCCAGCCCCGCACGCCGTGAAATCCAATCTCTCCACCACCCACACCTCCATTTTCACCGCTGTGAAACCCTGAACTCTAGCCCCGCCGCTGCTCACCCTCATTCACCACCTTCCTCCACCAACTCCAGCACCAACCCCGCCACCGTGAAACTCTAAACCTTATTGCTCACCCTCACCCACCACTCGCTGCCACCAACCCTAGCCCTGCTGCTGCTCACCCTCACTTCCACCTTGAAACCCCAGCCTTAATTCTAGCCCGTGCCACCACCACCACCTTCTCTTCCTCAAGCCACCACCCTTATCCTCTCCCGCCACCGCCACAAGACTGGCGTGATGCAATTAAACCCCAAACAAAGTTACTGACACACTTTATTTACACCTCGACCAACGCAATGCAATTGAGCGGAAAGTGAATGACGTCGGTGAGGAATGAACAGCGAAGAACGAGTGAACATGAGAAATGTAGAAAATGGAAAAAAGGCAAAAAAATAGGGTCGGCAGCGAGAAGATATGGCAAAAGAAAGAGAAGAAAATTAGCATCGGCGGTGGGAAGAAAAGAGGAGAAAATTAGTGTCGGCTGCGAGAAGAAAGAGGATAAATGGAGGAAGAAAGAGGAGAAACTGATGGAGAAAATTAGGGTTAAGGGAATCAAAGTCATTTCACATTTTAAAATTATTTTTAATTTTTTCATATGGGTAAAATAATAATTTCACATAATTCCAGCTAAAATTGATCGGAATTGATAATTTTGCACTGTCACTAACAATCCAGGGTTATATTGGCACTTTCGAACACTGTAAGGTTATATTGGCATTTATGCCAACTAGGTAGGGTTATAAAGACACGTTTCTCAAGACCACAACATACATTATGTTGGGCCTATGATGGTTATGGGTCGGGTCTAGTAAGACCCAGACCCAATTCTTAAGAAACATAGTTAAACCCAGACCCGACTTGGACTCGTAAGGTCTGAAAACCTTAGACTCATACCCAAACTCAATGGGTCTAATGGGTTTGGATCCAAAACAGGTCCTAAATGGGCTTAACATTTTTATTTTTCTTTATTAAATAAGTTATATATTATCATAAACACAAATATTCTAGGTTCAATATGCACATGAATTAATTCTTCAAGGAAAAAAGTACAACCCATAATATTTGTTGAATTGAAAATAAAAATACAAAGAGAATATGAAAGTGATTTAGGAATTAAGGTAAAATTATACATAGAGTTATGGTTATATGGGTTTATGGGTCGGGACTGAGTCTTAATACTTTGAACCTGGGCCTAGACTCGTTTAAAAAAATATCAAGACCCAAACCTGGACCCGGACACAAACCCGATAGGTCCAAAATTTTCAAACTCATACCCGACCCAATGGTCTAAACCCGGTGGGTTTGGGTTAGGTCCTAGACTCATATGTTCATCCCTAGTTGAGCTAAAGGCCAACGGTCAAAGAGATGATCTCCAAATATAATGCTACTTCTATTCCTTGTACAATTACGATATACTAAATAAATGGTAACTCAGTTATAGTAAGACAACTATTCCTATAAGGAAATTGTATATTCATCCCAAAGTGGCTGGATATCTCTCGGGGATCAACTCCTATAAATGTCGAGGTATTTCTTCACTTTATTCATTCAAATATCAATACTTAGATTGAACACTTTTGATTTGAATTTTCCATCACAGTTTATTCCCCCACCACCCCGGGGGTGTTTATCTTGCAGGATCAGCGTGTTGAGGCAAGTTTTGGCTATCAGGTGGTGGTTCACCGCACATCAATTGACACGCCCAGTGGGACCTAATTGTCAGCAACTGAGCACCTTATTCAGTGGCACCATTAAAGAGACATGCGGGGAAGGCAACT
>JAULKM010000002.1:6670042-6684553 GCA_032355605.1 Rubia tinctorum
TGCATAATAAAACTTTAATATTGCAACAAAGACCTTTTACCTTTTATTATTATAATTAAACCCCATCTTTTCATAAGCTTATGGAAAGACCGTTTTCCCCAAAACTTTACCATATTAGAAGGGGCTGGTAGGGAAAATTTTCAAAATTGCCTCAATAATTTGTCGATAATTTTCTAAATTTACTAATTGAATGTGTATTCTAAATTTTCTAAATTTAGTAATTTTGCCAGCCGAGGCATTAAAATCACTCATTGAATATGTATTCTAAATTTACTAATGGTTTGTATCTCTGCATTATAAAAGAATATGTATAATTAGACAATACACACTCAATATCTTATACTCCCTCCATCTTAGGGGTGGAGTCAGAATTTTCTTTTGGTAGGGGCTAATTATTTTTTTAATGAAATAATATTTAATAAAAGTAATTTTATCTAATTTTATGGGATTGAAGGATAATTTTTTAAAAATTGGTAGCATTAAAAAATTTCTGCCAGGGGTTGAAGAATAATTTTAAAAAATTAATACCCCTAAAAAATTGCTGGCAGGGGGTTGGAGTCCCCTCCAGTCTCCCCTTGTCTACGTCCCTGTTCCATCTCATAAGAAAATGGAAGAATTACTTTTGTCTCGCTCTTTTATATGAGTTGATGTGACGAAAAATAAGTGCAAAAATAGAGATATTTTAGAAGAAAAACTAGTGGATTAAATTATTGAAATTATAAAGACATTACGGAAATTTAACATTATTTTTTGAATAGTTTTTTAAAATCACATCACTTTCATTTAGACAGATAAAAATAGATAGTGCCATTTTTATTGAGACGGAAAAACTAGAAGTAATACACATTTACTCCCAATTATAGAATGCCCATATTTTCCCCAGTTCCTAATGGTTTACCCACGGAATAAAGAAAAGACACTTTCATCAAACACATAAAGAATTGGGAAATATACGAATATAACTCTATATGATTGAGGAAGTGCACATATAAACTTGAGATAATTTTTAGTGTAAAAATAACCTTAACTAATTGATGAAAGTGCAAATATAACCCTAACATACCATTTTCGGCATTGACCGGCGTTGATCGCATATAAAATGACCAAAATACCCTATGACCTAAAATCTAAAAGTGTTAGGACATTTTTACCCCCACCACCACCCTCATTCCCGACCGCCACCATCATCACCCGACCACCACCATCACCACCCGGCCAACACCACCACCCCCATTACCGACCACCACCATCTCATTCCCGACCACCACCCTCACCATCCGGCTGCTGAACACCTCCACCAGATCACCTCTCTGCTGCTCCGTCATCACCGGTCCACCACCACCTTCCAGCCCGGCCCTCACCACCTCGCTCTTCCTCCTTGCCAGCCTAATCCTCGCCGGGCAACCAAATTTCACCATAAGTCACAAAATCATACTTCGAAATTTGCAGGAATGAATAACTCCAATCAACAAAAAGGAATATGAATATCCAATTCAAGAAAAAAAAGAACAAATTACCAACCTAAAGCAGTGATAACGAGGATTGGGCCGTTGCTCAAAATTTTAATCGCAATAGCACTTCCAATAATCTCCTGAATATTCGCCCCAATCAGCTCAAACTCCACCATAACAGCAGAGTCGCGGGGACGATGATTGGGCTCGCGAGGAAGAAGAGCGGGGTGGTGAGAACCAGCCCAATCAAGGTTCCGACCAGAGTGAGGCCCGTGACGACGAGCAGGGTGCCGCCACCGACGAGTAGGGTGCCACCGCCGACGAGCAGGGTGCCACCGACGATGAACAGGGTGCCGCCGACGGGGAGGAGGGTGATGACGATGAGGACTTGAGTCGTCGTTGGGCCGCTGCTCCTCTGTGGGGCCCTTAGGATGTTGTCGGCGTAGCTGCCGCGCTGCGGGTGGACCTGAACCTGGTGATGTCGGATGGCGGTGCGATCACGATCGGTCATTTTTCAGTGACAAAGAAGAATAGAAAACGAAGAAGAGAAGATGAAGAGAAACAAAGAAGCTGCGGGAGAAGAAAAGAAGAGAGAAGGGGAAGGGAAAAAATGAAGGAAGAAGATAAGGATTTCAGAGGTATGAAGGTAATTTCAATGTTATTGTAATTTTCATTTATTGTAGAGGGGTAAATTTATCTTTTTAACATAATCCGGCATCAAACTTCCGGAAAATGCTATATTTGCACACACACACACACACACTAACTATCTAGGGTTATATTTTCACTTTCAATTAATACATGGTTATATTTGCACTTTTGTAAATTATGTAGGCTTATATATGCACTTTACTCTAAAGAATTTTGCTTAATCCTTGTAAGGTTCCATTCATTCCCGTTTATTTCAGTTTCAATAAATTCATCTCAACTCTCTTCAAATTTAATAAATTCAACTCAATTCTCCTCAACTCCAACAAAATTATTTAGCTTCAATAAATTCGGATTAATTAGAATTAATCCAGTTCAACAACTTTTAACTCTTTTCAATTTTTGTAAATTAGATTGTTCTGAAGTTTAATTTATATACTAAACTTATAATACATGTTAGTTATATTGAAACATATGAATTATTATATTTATTGTGATTATGAAAACCATACATATTATAATTGTTTAATTTTAGTTCAATCAAGTCATTTATATTCATCTTATTTTAATATAGTTGAAGTTATTTTAGTTCAACTAGATTTAGTTTGATTTAGTTAAGATAAGTTTAGTTTAGTTTAGCTTAGCTTAGTTCAACTAATTTTACGAAAAATCATACATATTATAAATATTATTATAGCTCAATTAAGTCATTTCCTTTCAGCTTATTTCAATTTTATTGAATTTAGTTCAATTTAGTTTATTTAAGTTAAGTTTAGTTTAGTTTAATATTTTTATGAAAAACAAACACATTATAAATATTTATTTTTAGTTCAGTTAAGTCATTTTCTTTCAACTTATTCAATTTTGTTGAACTTAATTAAGTTTATTTTAGTTCAGTGAAGTTAAATTCAATTTAGTTCAGTAAATTTCAACTAATTTTATGAAAAGCATGTGTATTATAAATGTTTAATTTAATCCAATTAAGTAATTTCCTCTGAGCTCATTTCATTTTTGTTGAAATTAGTTCAGTTCAGTTGAATTTCATTCAGTTAAGTTTAAGTTCAGTTTTGTTAAGTTCAATTTAACTAGTTTTATGAAAAACATACATACTATGATGTTTTGTTTTAGTTTAGTTAAGTCATTTCCTTTCGCCTTATTTTAATTTTGTTGATTTTATATAGGTTTAGTTTAGTTCAGTTCAGTTCAACTAATTTTATGAAAAGCCTACATATTATAAATGTTTAATTTTAGCGCAATTAAGTTATTTATGATATGAATTTCCTTGCGAAAACTCTGAATTACAGAATTTTGAGAAGCACCCAACCAAAGGATCCATAGCACCGCCCTTCAATCGGAGACAACACAAACGAACGTTCGATATAAGACACAATTTTAAGAATTTCACTAACACAAGGGACTAACCCAAGCACTAGTTGCACCAAATTAACACAAAGAAACTGCCAGGCTTCTAAGTATTAATTTATAATGGAAATAAATCTAATTGTTTAACACTTAACAAGCAAATAGTATGAAATCAATTTGTGAATATATGATTGATAAAAGATATATCAAAATTCGTTGATGGCTTTCCTATTTATAGGGTACAGTTCGGCCACCCCCAAACAGAAAGAAAACATGATTTGGAAATTCATGTCAAAAATTGGAATGACTTGTAACATATTTAAGAAGTTAAAAACATATCAAACTACAATTCCTAATTTAATCCTAACTATGCCAAAATTCTACAAGCTACATGCTTCAATGAATATTATATAATCTAATCAGAACTGAATATTTTAAACCCTAAATTAAAATATAGCTGAAACTCTTCTAAGCCAAAATGGTCGAGTTTATGGGTTGTATTCATTACGATAAAATAAACTAAAATGATCACACTACCTCACTAAAAAACTCAGTGGGAAAAAATATAGTTTTATCCTCTTAAAACCCTAATCTTATAAATAAATTAGGAAACCTCAATTCGTATAATTTACTTTCAGCTCATTTCAATTTTGTTGAATTTAGTTCAGTTCGATAAATTAAATTTTATAATAATAAACTCATGTTATCTCATTAGGTCATGGTATATCTTATTTATCCATTTTATTGAGTTCATTTCAATTCAATTGAGTAATGTTCAATTCATGTAAGTTCAAGCAGCAGAGGTATGAACTTCGGGTTTACCTTTTCAAGAAGTTGTTTCTTCTCCTCTGTCCACACTGATGGCGACCTCTCCCGTCTCCCATCCACATGCGTCATTTGCTGGTCCACCTGGGTCTCATCGACACAAGACCATTCTTCAGTCCCCAAAGAAGATGGCGTCTCCGCGTAGGAAGACTAAAAAAGGACAGATGGCCACTCCGGTTCCATACCATCACCTTCAATGTGGATTTTCTGTGATGGTTTTGGAGGGATACCGGAATCGGAACCCCATAGGTGGTCATCGACAAATGGGGAACTTGTACCATAGCCTTCAATGCCCTTGACTGCAACCTGTACCATGGGAGTCTCCTGTACATAAGAAAGGTCATCGGGAGGAGAGGCCGATCAGACATAAACTGAATCGTTCTGAGGTGGTAGAGAGAGGATAGGATTGTCTGGATCTGTGGTCAGAGGAGGTGTAGAAGACATACCGAAACCCTAAGATTTAAGTTACGGTGGCGGTTTGAGGTGGTGGGTTTTGAAAGAGATGGGTTTGGCGAGAGGATAGATAGAGGGAGACGAGAGAGCAGATGTAGCTAGGGTTATGTCCTGATGGTGATTAATGTTTTGTCATAATGGACTGGGTTGTTGAATATGGAGAGTGAGTGTCAAAGTTTGAATTGGGCTAAGAGACCTAATTCGAAATGTGAGGGAACGGTTAAGGATTTGGGGTTTATACAATTCCATAATCAGCTTTATTTATTGTGTGAGTTAGTTGAAATTATGAGTCAAGTGGGAGCATAGTTGGTGTAAAATTTTAGAAATAGGAGGGGTCACACTGGAATTCACTAGCTTGGTCTCCCCCTTTAAATGAAAATTGTGTAAATGAAGCCATGCAATAAAAACCATCCTCATTTGGAAAGAGAGCCATAAAAGGAGGACCAGAGGGAGTATCATATTTACCTTTTCAAAATCAAATTTGATAAATTTTGATCATAAATGTATAATTAATATATACAATAAATATATCATGCAAGATATTGTTGAATTAATATTAACATGAATTTTTTAAATATCAATATTTTATACGAAAGTGATATATGTAGTTAAAAATATTGACGGTAAAATATGATAATCGAAAGAAACAAAAATCTCAATAGTAGAGTATTGTAGCAGGAGATAAAAAATTGACCACTCGAAGCACAGAGAGCAATGCGCCAAAGGAATATGAGTACGAAGCAACATGCATGCATCATTGGTGGATTGACATTGATGATCTATTTGTGCAGAAGAAAGAGAGGACTCCTCACCATTTGATTCTTCTTTCTTTCTCGTCCCTTAAATGTGGACTTGAAGCTGTACAGCTTTCTGGTAAATGGAGAAATAGCCATGAAAGAAAATCTTGACTGGTTTCTAAAGCAGACAAACAATGTGAAGACAAAGCAACGATAAAGCTTCACCCCCAGCCCCCAGCCCCCACCCCCACCCCCACCACCCACCCCTATGAGAGAGACTATATAAAGCTTGCACCTTGTTTTAGGGACTGAAAGCGAGATGATCAAAAGCACCAATTTCACAAAAGTTCTCGTGAACCATAAACTACGCCATATACTATCCGCAAGAAGGTATTATTGAAACATAAAAACATGAATTAGGATAAACTAAGGTAATCCCGAATGAACGTTGTCTTAAAAATTATTGACTTGTCACATTATCTTTTTAATTCAAACAAATTGCCTTTTCTTTTAAACATATTTTACCTTAAATATTCTACTTTATATATGTATATATATGTTTAATTCAAACACGTCTTACAACACGTTTAACAATATTGTAATTAAAAAAATATAGTATTTGAGTTAAAATGTACAACATTTGTTTCATCAGTTTAGTAAATGTCATTTTTCCTACGACTTAACCAAAAACATACTCCCAAAAGCATGCTTGACCAAAGTATTTTGCTTATAAACTAAGTATATTTTTAGCATTTGGTAAACTCGCAAGACTTAATCACACAACATGTTTGATGTAAGTATTTTGCTTATAAGCTAAATACATTTTTAGTGTTTGGCAACTTTTTTTTAAAATTGTTCATTTTTAAAATATAAGTGATTTTGGGCAAAAAGCTGAAAATGACCCCCTCTACTTCTGAAATAAGTCAAGTATGATTATAAATACAATTTTACCAAACTTATCTATTGACCCTTGTACTTTGGTAAATTTACAAATCATGCACTTTTTGTTTTAATATGTTGGAAATTTATCTTTGACAGAAAAGTATAGTTTCAATAATTTTGCCCCATGTGCTCTTACTACTAGTCTACTACCGACTTCCTTTGGTCTAAATTTTTCTACTCCGTTTGACTAATATTTGTACACTCTTTATATTGAGAGATTTATTTTATTTTAACACCTTCCAATTATATTAACATTAAGATTATTCTCTTTCCCTCATTTCACCCTTTCTCCCTAATATTCATTTTATTTCACTCAATTAACATATTCTAAATTATAAAGTGTTAGTATAATTTGGACAGAGGGAGTATATCTGGTAAACAAGGACATGCGCAAGAAAGTACTGTAGTATTTGTATTTATAAAAAAAGGAGTATTATCAAATAAAACTTTCAAATTAAAATAAAGTTCCAACTCCGTCTCATTTCAAACTAAACACTTGACTCTTAGATGATTGATTCTTTATATATTTTATTAAGAATAATTAAAATTTGTAAAAATTGATATTTTAAAAGTATATGTTATAGTGAATTTTGTAAAGTCCAGATTTATCTATTTGGTAATTTGTGGAAGTTATGCAAATATGGAATTGTTGTGTTGAAACATCAAAGAATGAATGTTTGGAGTTTTATTAATGACATGAAGAAATCCGTCCGATGAGATATTTCGTCCATAATGTTTTTATTGGAGAATATATAAATTCCAATATTTTTGTGATTGGATTAGATTTATGGAATTGAAATTGATTTGGAATATTTATGGGATTTGATAGAGATGTGAACGATATATTCTAATTCCTTACTTCAACGGATTATATTTGGTAATTCTTATTTTCAAGAGATTTGATTAAAATCAGAATTTGAAATGAACAAGGAAGTATACAAGTATTTCAGAATTTTTATGTTGGAACATACTGAAAGAATCAGGTTTTGATTATCAGAATATTGCGTAATAATTGATTTATGGATATATGGAGATTATGCAATATTAATTGAGACGTGTATGAAGCATAATGGATTCATGGAAAGTCCCTATAATTATGGAATTGAATTTATGAAATATTATGGGATATTTGAGATAAAAAAAATTCCTTTATTTATAGGATTTGGATATATTTCAAAAGCAAATAAGTAATATGAATATTGTGGAGATATTTGTGGAGAATTCCGATCTGCTCTCGGGATTATATATACTGGACATCACGACTGCAATACTCACAAACTTAATTGATTAAATCTGCGTTCAGATTTCTATCTTTCCGAAGAGCCTTGCAAGAGCCAGTTTTCATATGTTCCAACATACGTGACCAGTTGATCAAGTTCAGAGTCGTATACTTTAGTTCCCCGGGAGGAGGAGATCCAGCGTCGATGAGTTTCGAGGTCAGATGGAGTCTGATCAAGGCGGTCGATAGCAAGGGGAGCTTGCAAAATCCACACGTTGTAATTATAGAAAATAAGTATAGTTGTATGGTGTACTTTGTACTATATCTTTATTATTAGTGGATTTATTTTGAATTGGGTCAGGCCCCGCAGATGTAGGTGGATTTCACCGAATTGCGTAACCAAGTTGTGTGTCTCGTTCGTTATTAAAAATCAAAATTAAAAATTTAACAAAGATATCGCTCAATAGTATTTATACTTACACTAATTCAATTTTATAGTTAAATTTAATAAGTTTTAATTAAATGAATTGTTAAAATTAAAATGATATAGAGGGAGTGGCTCTAATGTTGACTAATGTTGACTTTTGTAGTTTTTCCTTTTTAAAATTGAAAAGGACAGTGTAAAAAAAATTGAGGTTTTTTACACGCTACACACTAATAAATAGAATAATACTGTTGCATACTACTTCCTCTGGAAAAAAATGACATATTTAATTTTTCACGGTGTTCAATGATTATGTTTGACCTACATTATCTTTAGTTACACAACAATTTTGCATAAAAAATTGATATTCTATAAATAAATGTTAAGACGAATCTAACAATATCTCACATGATATTGTTATATTATACATATTAATATATAATTAGGGTCAAAGTTTGTAAAATTGATTTGAAAAAAGTAAATATTCCATTTTTTTGGGACGGAGGGAGTATTTTATATTCTTAGCAACTTTGTGAGATCGTGTTCTTTTTCGTTTGAACTGAACTGAATTGAATGTATGGAATTAAAGTGACATTTAGTAAGTTGATAATATACACGGAACTGAACTGTAATAAAATGAAGCAAACTGCTAATATAACTAAAACTTACTCCGTATTTCACTATGAAATCAATGTGATTCTTCTTAGAAGTAATTTTTTTGATGTAGCCGATTAAAGGAGCTATATGCAATATATTAAAACTACAAAGTACCCTTTATAGTATGAGAATGTTTCTAAAGTACTGGGCTGGGCTTTCTGGTGGGCACCGAGTAGTGGGCCCCTCACTGTTCTGGCGCTGGGCTACCGTGACTTACCTCTTATGTGATGGCTGTGGCGTCGGTCGGCATGGGCTGCTGAGAGCGAGCAATGATCGCCTTTTTTTTGAATGTTTCTAAATTTCCCTAACAAAAACACATTCATGAAAAAAAAGTAAAGGGGAAAAAGCTCCATCGGTTTTTGTGTCCCTTATTTGCAGGGTTGTACTCAATGGCATAAGCCTGCAGCTACATTGAAAATTGGAAGCCCTTTTTGAAATTTCTACATTCCTTTCTATATCAGCATTTCTACCTCTTTCACTGCCCTTTTAACCTCAAAGAGCAAAATCCCCTGTTTTGCTCTGTTTCGCATTCGAACAATCACTAATCTGTACAAATTACAATGAGACATCATCAAAAGCTCATCATTTTAGCGTTCCTTACTTTTCTGGCTTGTGGGGAGAAGAAGAACAGCGCAATGGTGGTTGGGATGATGGCCAAGAAGTTGAGTTTAGTAATGCAAGAAACAGAGCATTCTGTGGAGCAGCATCCGGGTCGACCCGACTTGTTTGCATCGAACAAAAGGGAAGTTCCCAATGTCTCGGATCCTCTTCATAATCGTTGATGAGAGTTTATTCTTTTCCGTATTGAGCATAATTATGAAGTTTACTGTGCCAATTTTCCCCTTTTTTTATATATATTTTACTAGATTCGCCCATGTATATAATGCCGTGTTTTGATCCATATTACTCCATGTATACATGTTCGTTAAGATGATGATCGTATGATATTATAAGTATACTTTGAGAGGTGAGACATTCTCAACATAATCTTGCGTAGATATGGTAAAATTGATGATCAACTGGCTTACCAACGTTGTTGATGAGCGAGATCGTCTTTCGAAGATGATAGATCAAAATGGGTAAATTGGAGTATCTTTAGTGACATATGGAGCATCTTTATGCAATCGATCGAGAGCGTTCTCGGTAAGATATTTTTCACGTTACATGGGAAGTTTAATTTTCCCCGTGTTATAAATTCTCACGTTTTCAATATTTTCGGGCAACCAAATAACTCTACCAATTCTAAAATGTCAAGATTTTATAATTATCGCACATTTTACTGTATATACTAATCCACTCCTCAGTTAGTTATTAGGAGTGTGGGACATTAATTATGTTGGTAGTAGATTGATTAGTTTTGTTTAAAGGTTGTAATTTGCAGGGAAACTTTACCTAGGGTTCTATGCAAATTTGGAAGATGCACTTTTTGCTCTTCTATCCGGCTACACGCCTTTGTCTTTCTGTAGTTTAACACCACTTTCCATTTTCTACACGTTTTGTCCCCCACGTTTGGAGAGACTCGGTTATGCATGGCTTGCCTTGTTTTCTTCTCTTTTGAGATGCAATTATGCATGGTGTTCACTCATTAGTTGATTAAAAATTCTCAAAATGTGAAATTTTGATTTTAACAGTTATCTAATTAAAATCAATATTTAATCGCAAATTAATTGAGTGTATTTTAACATAAAAGTAGGCACACAAAAGTTGATTACGCAACTCGGTAATTTCACCTACATTTACGGGACCATGTCTAGTTCAGAATAAATTCACTGATTACAAAGAGAATAAAACAAAGTGTATCATATAATAGAACTTATCTCGATTAATTATAAATATGGATTTTGCAAACTCCCCTTACTGCCGATCATTCTTGATTAGTCTTCCTCTTACCTCAAAACTCGTTGATGCTTGATCTCATCCTCCCGAGAAATTAAAACATAGTAATTTTAAGGGCAGATTAGTTAAGTAATATACGTGTATATATATACTCCCTCCGTCCCGGAGAAAATGACACACTTTCTATTTTCGTTCGTCCCAAAGAAAATGGTACAATTCAAATATTTCCTCAAATGGCAAAAAAGAGCTCATGCATTTACTATATTATCCCTGAAAAAGTTGAATAAATCCACTAGTCAACTCTTCCATTACCAAAATAACCTTCCTTTATTTCCCATCAACACTTCCACACCAGCTTGCATAAAAAACCGATCCAAAAGCAAGTGTGCCATTTTCTCCGGGACGGAGGGAGTATATATATGTATTAGGGCGTGTGATAGTATATATATAGGGCATGATTTGACAACACCCACCCTAAACAAGCGAATGATGCATGGCTAGCTACAGATGTTTCAACTTTGACACAACAAATTGACTACGCTGAAGGACATGATTATTGAAAATATTAATGTGCAAAACTATAAGTTTGCGTGCAATTTTTGTAAGTTTGCTGAATAGGATAAGATAGAACCATGGAGCAAAATGTTGCGAGCAATTAAACATATTAACGATAAAACATTTTGCACACAAACTACCCACTTCGTTGCTAAACTTAGAAATCTTATACAAATCAATATATAAAATTGTGGGTTATAGTGCCAATTACTTTTAAGGCGCAAATAGCAATTGCCTAAAGGTGCAAATAAATAATGCGTGAACTGTAAAGGTTTTTAGTTTCTACTCTGAAATGTCTATAATTTTACTCTAAAGTCGGTTGTTTCTCTATAATGGAAGATTTCTTCGAAACCTTTTATTTTATTATTGGGAATTGAAATTAGGTATTTCAACTTGAAAGAGAGCATCTGATTCATACAAGTTTTCCATGCTTGGCCAAATAGATCAAAATAACAAAGGTTTAGTTTGATTAGAAATGATGGTTGTTTCAATGCCAGTAATACACTCCATATAAAACTGTGCGACTATTCGACAGACACTCCTGACTTTTCCAATATATCTATCTTGTGTGTTTATTTTTTATACATAAAAAATCACGAGACTCAGTTTTCGACCACATTTACGGTAAGATAGTTTTCTAATCCAACCAAACTAGCACAAAAAAGACGAGTGAAGTAACGAGAAATGTAAAAACATAGCCATTGTCAGGTATGTCTTGAATTTTCAGTGGATGCATGCAACATTTTTGAAATTTTTAGTTTTACCAATTATCTAAATTAATCAATGTTAAATCCCAGTAGGTTAAAGCATAAAAGTTGACACACAAGATTTGGTAACGTAGTTCAGTGAATTTACCTACATCTGCAAGGTAATGCCCAATTTAGAATAAATTCACTAATCAGAATGAGAATAATACAAAGTGTCTCATACAATAATACTTATCTTTACTAATTATAAGTGTGGATTTCACAACCTCCCCTTGTTGCCGATCAGTTCTGATCAGACTCTCTTTGATTTTGAAACTCGTCGACACTAGATCTCTTTTTCCCGAAGAATTTCTTCCGAGGAATTAAAACATATGATTATGAACTCTGTGATAATTTAGAGGCATGTTGGATCACGACTGCTCTCTAAATGTAGAAACCCGAATGCGAATTTTCTCTTTGAACATAAATAGCATAACTGCATGTTCTTCTATTTCAACCCGATTGCATGCATGAAGTAGAGTTGTTCACGGAGTCCTCATGCTAAAACATTTCATCGTCAATTCCAATTATGATGTTTAGCATACCCAATATAATCCCATGAAGATATGAATTATCCAATCAAATATAATCCCATAAAGGCGGGATTAATTAATCAAAGATATGTGTTAGAATAAGAAACCAACTCGTCTTCAATGTCTCAACATTAATTCGGCTGTTGAATTTTTTATTGAAATCCGCCATGGGGTTGTTTGATGTTCCAACACAAAATATTTTTCCTTGTCTTTAATGCATAAATTCACAAATTGCCAGTCATATTATTTCAGAATTTACAATCTCTCCCCTTGTCATTTTGTGTACCCAATAATCCTTTAAAGAAATACCACCCTTAAGATAAGGTGATATGCATTTAAGACAACAACAAACATACATCAAAATCATTTGATGTTGAACAACAATAATATCAACTTTCCAAAAACAATGAATTTGTATGATGTTGGAACATCAATATCATCGGGAATACCAGAACATCAATTGATTACCAAGATAGCATTGGATGTTGGAACATCAAAATAAAAAATACAAGAAAACCAGCAGAATACCAGAATATATCAGCACACCAAATCTTCAAATTTCTCCCACAGGGGCCATAAACAAGCCAAAATTGGGGGGCCTAAAGGAAAAAAAAATCAGATCACTGGGCTGGTTCTTGCTAGTTGTCTCTTTTCTTCCTCTAATGCAACCAACTGAACCCAGAGAGCTGCAATTTTAGCATCAATTGCAACAAGCCGAGCCTCCCTACCAGATTATGCAGATGAAGTTGAGGCTGATGTTGACGAGTTCCATGGCAGATCATATACCTTCCTAGAGAAAGTTGGCTGAATGGGAGACGTAGATACAATCAGATCAGTCTTCTTGGACTTGACTTTCTCCCCTCAGATTACCGCTGAAATGAGACGGATATATAAGAGATTTTTTTTATGTGGTAGACCGAGCCCGATTTACAATACTCTCTTTAATCATACGCCCAATATTCACAGGAGTTTGAGTACCAATATAGTAGAGCAATTTGTGCATATATCGTGTAAGGGAAGTGGTATTAGATGAAGGAATCCAGCAATTAATGGCTATATGAAATAGACAAAATACCTTTAGAACAGGCTGGATGCAGTTACATTTCCTTGATCATGCCACTGAATTTGAAAACCTCCTGCGATTTCTGACAGAATCTTCTGATCATCAGACACTTAAAATTCCTTAGAGTACTCACCATTTAATTCAGGGGTAGGTAAACCAAGAACCTTGTTGATCAATTTCCCAGAAAATGTCACAACCTTCCTACAAATATATACCCAGTTGTACCATGGAGAATCTGAATCAATGTCACCTAGCATTAGGTTTGCATAGAATTATTGTACCAGTTCTCTGTTGTACTCCTTAAAATTGGTAGAAGAAGTAGTAAAACCCACAAAATCTAGATAGGTTGTAAATCTACTTTCATGATAAGTCTCCACATCAGTCAGTCTTTCAGATATGATTTTCCTCATAGAAAGTAGTAGACAAAGCATCTCTGACCTCCACATCCGTCGGTCTTTCAGATATGATTTTCCTCCGACTCACAGTTTCCCAACTGTCTTGAAAATTAGCATCATAGAAAGTAGTAGATAAAGCATCTTTGGCTGAAGGCGTTGCCATGATAGCAGTGTAGAACTCTGTCTCGACTCATTGTTGGCCTTTTTATTCTTTGAGTATCTGGCGGCGATCCAAAATCTAAGACAGGGGAACCAGCTGACGACTGGGAGTCCAATGGTGAGTCAGACGAGCAAATCGAGCAAGGAGCTATATGCGACGAATAGGCCTCAGATATAGGATCAGGAGGCACCAGATCAATGAAGGTAGAGACATCCAAGGAAGCAAATGATGAAGAACTCGAGTCAGCAGTGGCGGAGGGATAACACGTCTCATCGAACCTAGCATGTCGAGCACCGACATATATAGGGTAGGACCCATCCCTTTGCTTGGTAGTCTTATTTTTAAATATTTTTTAAAAAATAATTGTAAACGTGTTCCCGGTATGAGTCCGTCTCTTGAAAGACGGTTTTTTTATAAGTCATGGAAAGACCAAGGTTTAAAGTGTAAATTATAAGAAATTAAGATAAAATTTTCGGGTTGTATGAACCGGGTTATAAAATTTATA
>JAULKM010000002.1:6684653-6702161 GCA_032355605.1 Rubia tinctorum
CCCTTGAGATTTCAATATTTGCAAAAGAAACCCAGTAAAATAAAGTAAAATTGAGCAACTTTATTAAATTTGCAAATGTACCCTTTGTCAACCAACTCCCACATGTCCCGGTTTATAGGTTTTCATCTAGATAAATGTGGTTTCCGCAGTTCGATACTCTTAATACTTGAATTGTATATAGAGTTAAGTGCTAAAATAATCCTTAGTTTGGGGTGAAAGTGCCAATATAATCTTGCAATTTCAAAAAATGCCAAAATAATTTTTGAGTCGTTTGACTTTTCAGTCAGCTGCTTTATGCCCAAATTTTATGGAAAAGATGATTTTGCCCTTAAATTTTAAAAAATTAATAAAAAGAAGAAAAACTCATTTCCGTTTTCTTCCCTCATCTCCCCCGTTTTCTTCCCTTCGTCGTCTTTTCTGTTTTCTTCCCCCCTTTCCAGATCCACTTCTTCAGCCAAACTTCTTTGTCGAACCCCTAATTCCACCATTTTCCCTCCGAGCTATAAACGTTTTTCCCGCTGAGCACCAAACCCGCATCCGCTTCTTCCGTTTAATTTATTCCTCCGGTGGCTTACAACGGCATTAGCGCTTTTGGCCTCGTCTTTGGACTTGTTTTTTCGGCGGTGGCTTGTAATTGGGTGTGGGCTCATTTTTCCGGCGGTGGCCGCGTCATTTGGGCTTGAAGGTGGGTTCGAGAGTGGTGAGGGGTGGTGAATTGAGTCTCAACTAGGGTTCCACGGTGGGAGGTGGGTTTCAAGAAGCGGTGCTGGGTGGATTAGGGTTAGGGTGGTGAATAGATTTGCTAGTGTTATTATTGTGAAAGAGCGGGACAAGGACGTCTTTGGCGAAAATCAAATCGTCAGCGGGTTATCCTTGTGTTCTCCGTCAGGGCAGTGGTAGAGACGATCAGAGATGGTGTTTCCCTGCGATTGATTGGCCTGGTCTAGGCGGGGGGCTGTGTTGGCAATTCTTCGCAAAAAGGGTTCTCCGGGGATGGATTTAGCGCGACGATAATTGGCTCAAGCTGAGGAGGAGGGTGGCGACATCGGAGGAAGGGGAGAGGGTAGCAAAGGTCTCGATTTTCATGCCAGAGCTTGATTTTTCAGTGCTTGGCTGAGCGACGCTGAGGTCTGAGTAAAGATAAGGTGGAGCGGATGGAGATGGTGGCAGAGGTGGTGGTTGTCAGAGGTGGAGGTGGTGGCTAGTGGTGGCGGAGGTGCTGGCTGGCGGAGGTGGTGTTGATGATGGTGGAAGTGGTGGTGGAGGTGGTGGTGGAGGTGGTGGCTGACAGAAGTGGTGGCTGGTGGTGATGAAATTTTCATATTCTAGATCAGGGGTATCTTAGTCATTTTCTATTTCATTATTGCTGGAATTGAGAGGGTCAATGCCGATAATAGGAATTTTTAGGTATATCTACAATATTTTTTTGAAAGTTAGGGTTAGATTGGCACATACAATAATTGGTTAGGGTTATACTGAAACTTTTTGAGATTGTAGGGTTATATTGACATTTTCAGTCTAAAGTCAGGGTTATAAATGTAAATAACCCTTGTATTTAAATAGAAAAGTCTATTCAAGTCTTACACCCTAATTAATACACTCCCTCAATCTTTACGGGGTGCAATAACCGATAGAATGGAATGATGTTAACAAAACAACACACTAGAATGTAATTGTGTAGGAACACATCTAATCACAAACAAAGTGGTAGTCTACATTAATATGCTTGCCACAATCATGGTGAATTAGAATGGTAGCAAGATATGCGGTAGAAATATTATCACAATAGATAGTAAGGGGGATGACGAAGAAAATACCCCAAATCAGCAACAAGCTGACCGAGGAAAATTGTTTTAGCAACACTGTATGCAACAACCCTATATTAAACTACATTTGTGGATTTGTACAAAATATGTTGTTTTTAAGAGCACCAAGAAATTAAATTCTTTCCTAGAAAAAACTACATAGCCAATGGTAGAGCAACGACTGTTAGAACAACCAGCCCAATTTGCGTCATAAAAGCCACCACTAACGCAGTGGAGCTCACTGAGTGCAGATGAAGACCAAACTTCAAGGTACCTTGCAAATACTTGAAAATTCTCTTCACAACATGAAGGCAAGTAGTACGAAGAGTCAGGAGGAGTCATAGTCAAATATTGCAAAGCACCAACCATACTACGATAGTCTGGCAGATCAACAAGATGGTCCCCATCAATTGAGGACAACGTGACTCTAGAAACATTAGGTGTGTGTACTTATTTAATAGTATGAAGATGCATTTTCTTTGGTAAATCAGACACATATTTCTGTTGAAAAAAAAACAAGTCAGAAGGAGTACGGGACACCTTAATACCTTGAAAATAGTGGGGATCCCCCAGATGCTTCATATTAAACTGAGACGAGAGAATAAAGATGAATTTATGAACTAGAGAAGAGCTACTACCTGTGTAACAATATCATTCACATAAAGAAGTAAAATAAACATATGACCTTGGAATATTAAAAAAAAAACATACGTGTTGCATTTAAAATCAATGGATAATAAAAAAATTTGAAATGAGAAAACCAAGCCCGCGGAGCCTTTTTAACCCATTTATGGATTTAAGTTAAAAACAAATGAAATTTGGTTTTGAGGGATGCGCACACCCTTAGGTTGATGCATATAAACTCCCCCATTTAAAAAACCATGCAAAAAATCATTCTTAACATCTAATTAATGAAAAATTCAATCAAGAGAGATAACAATGGTAAGAACTAAAAATACAATTGTAGGTTTCACAACAGAACTAAACATTTCAAAATGTTCAATACTTGCCTGCTGGTGATTACTAAAAATAATAGTTCGGAACTTGAATCGCTTTAAAAACCCATAAGAATTTTATTTAATTTATATACCCATTTACAACTAAGTACATGGAGATTGTATTAGAGAGGTACTAACTCCAAAGTATCAATTTTAATTAAAGGCGTATATTCATCAAGTATAGTCTGACACCAACGAGGATCTTTGAGTACCTGCTTAAAAGTACATGGTTTTATTTTATGACATATGTTTTTAATTCATCAGGTGATGAGACTTGGGAATTCCCGTCTTTAAGACAAATAGCCATAGGATGAGCATTCTTAACACGTGGTAAAGGAGACGGCTAAGCTGGACCAAGAGAAACAAACAACACAGGATTAAGAGATGACTCGAGAGAAATGGTAGATGGAGATGAGACAAACACGAGACTCAAGGAAACATGCTCCAAAAATAAAGACGCTGGAGAGATGGACTAAGGCCTGAGCTCGACAGCGGCATGAGCCACACCCTCTGAGGTCGATGCTAAGGATGGAATGACCAACGATCTAGGAAGAGACATCACGAATGGTGGCATCGATAGGGGAACCACGACTGAGACCGGTGTAGAAGCGACGACTAGGATCATGGGTGGAAATACCACCTCAGGAACTTGAATCAACGGAGCGGGTACGACGACACCTAGGAACAACTCTTAAATAAAGAGGAGAGAAAAATGGTTAAAGTCAACATAGTAGAAAGAAAATACAATAGGGAATTTTGTTCTCGTAAAAAACTAATATAAACACGACCCGAAATCAGATTAAGACATCTGCTTTCCCTTGTAGCTAAAAGCATAATCAATAAGGACACAATATTTTGATTTAGGCTGTAATTGATTTATTTTGGCATCCATCAGAAGTAGAAAGCGTGCACAACCAAAAACTTTCAAAAAACCATAAGATGGTGGACGATAAAATTTTGAAAGGTGAAAGACACGCTAAAACAGAGCTCTGTAAATTATTAATGGTAAAAACCAGGGCTGTCTCCAAAAATTTGGAGGCCCTATGCTAGGTTAAAAATGAGGTCCTAAAAAATTAAATATATTTATTTAAAATAATTTCAAAAATATTTTTACAATTCTAAGTGATTATTTTACATGGCAACATTAATTTTTTTATAATTATTTTGAGTCCCTAAACTTTTGCTGTGGAGCCAGGAAATAAGTAAAGTTTAATTCTTACACAATGTCCTGGTACAATAAGAACGATCTATCTAATAACAAAATTAATCTGATTCATATTTAAATTTAAATGATAATTTATATCCCACTATTCGTGGGATTTAGAATTATACATAACTACTCATAATTTGAACACGTTCTCCGAGTACGATATAATTTGGTTGTAAATTTTATTTGAATTATATTACATAGAATGAGTAAAAAATATATTTTGGGGTCCAAATTAGGAGAAAGTAGTACACTGGGATACAATGTTTATTATACACTAGTAATACGTGTTAATTAACAAGTAAGTTACATATTTGAAAATAAAAGATAACTAAGTTCATTATCCATACTCTTATGGATTAAGAGTCGCGGTAATTCTTAATAATGGGTATATGCGGAAGTTACATATGTAAATCACTATATACAAATACATTACCATTATCCTACAAACCACTTACACAATTATTTATGGTAAAATTAATTTTTAATTTTTTACAAATTAAAAGTGAAAAATATTTTTTTGAGGCACTAAAATATTTGAGACCCTGTTTCGTTGCTTACTTTGCTCATGCTAATAGACGGCCCTGGTAAAAATATCTTGAAAACCTGCACCGACCCAGAATTGAGCATGCAAGTCAAACTGAATTAGCATGGTATGATCCATTTCAATAATATGCCTATGTTTATGCTCGAAAAAACCATTCCGAGTCTAGGTGCCTGGACTAGGATTCTGAAAAATAATTCATGATTTTCAAAATTGTTGAGTAAGAATAGAATTTTCAAATTTCTGCCAACCATCACTTTAAAATATTTAAGTTTTGCAATTAAAAATACTATCAACCATATTTTGAAAGTTAAAAAACTGTGAGTAAAATTATGTTTTTTGTCGAAAGGGATAAATGCATATAAACTGTGAAAATTATCAACAAAAGCAATATAATAAAGAAAACACTTGTTTGATAAAACTGATGATTGCCAAAGATCACTATGAATAAAATACAAAGAATATGAAGCAGATTGTTGTATTGTTTCAAAAGGCAAGTGATGAACCTTGCTCAATTTACGACAAATACAATCATCATGAAACTTTGAAGTACATTAAATACTCTTATTTGATACTAAAGACCCTGTGACATTAGAAGAGGTGTGGCAAACATGAGCATGCCTGATATTTCCCAATTCTTTAGTAGCGAATGAGTGACTATGACAGGTTGAATAAGATAGAAACCATGCTTACTAGAACCCTGAAGTAGTACTTTCCTCTTGGTCTTGTACTTTACCCAAACAGAAGAATCATCAAAGCACACTGTACAATTATTGTCTTTACATAACATATTAACTGAAAACAAATTATGTTTAACTTTGGGGACATGAAAGAAGAATGACATGGTGAGGGGGACGATTAGATATCTTAATATTCATTTTGTCAATATATTTAATAGGGAGGGAGGTACCATCACCAACAACAATTGAACTTGACCTATTGTAAGAAATCATAATAGAGAACTTACCATCTCGGTGAGTCATGTGCGAGACAGCTCCCAAGTCCGGATATCAGGCATCTGCTTCACCACCAACAGATAAGGCAGCAGAAGCATGAGTCACACTTTCTTAATTTGATGGCACATAATTTGGATTAAAAAGGTGGAGACAATACACAACTTAGTGTCCCGGATTCCAACAAAGATCACAAAAATTAGAAGAGGGATTAGATCTAAAATTGTCACTAGATGGGTTATTTCCTACCAACGTCACATTATTAGTAACATAGTTGGTGGAAGATAATAAAAATATGACAATCCAAAATATTACCCATACAATTTTTCGATTCTTGTTGTTTTATGCCGTGCCACCTCCCTTAATTGTTACAAGAAATGAACTGGCCTCCAACTGCGATTGTTATTATTGTTGCGGCCACCTTTGTTATAATTGTTCTTGCTCTTATTTTTTCCATCACCAGTATTCTTGGGAGCAAACACGGGAGAAGGATTTGAATAGTAGAAGATAATAAGGAAAAGAGAAAGTCCTCTTTATAATTTTTAGCGGAAGAAGGAATCTGGAAAATGACCGGCTTTACCAACTTTCTACAATAAAGAGTGAAGATGTCCTTAACCTCTCGACTAGGATAAAGTCTGTAGAAGGACCAGAGAAGAGGGAGAGAGATTCGAATTGTCAATCAGTTGCATAATGTTAGAAATCCTAGGATGAATAATATACAGTTGGGATGGAGTTGACCATTGCTATCAATTCAAATACTTGACAGCTACTTAGAAGAGAGGGAAAAATGAGGGGTATCCACAATGGATGACCCTCTTATAACGATTCATGGGAGAACCAAAGGTTTATGCCGAAATATAACTTTTGGCTCTCTCGGGGACTATTGATAAGAGTTGAGCCAAGTCTCATTATTTGACCCGAAGACCACGCGACTATATTCTACTGAATTGAAAGTTAATACAAAGAGAATATATCAATGTTCAATTCAACCTATGAAAACACACTCAATTTCCAGGTACACTTATGCTATACAAAATATATGGTAATTCTATTAAGTCAAGACAATTATTTCTACATGGAATGTGCATGTTCATCCCAACATTATTAGGAGAAATCTTATGGATCAACCATTCTATTCGTTCATAAATAGCAGCACGAGTAATATGCACCGATTGCTACAAATTTTTCATAAACCGGTGCAAAAAAATACATTATATGAAAATCCTACCTCTCCCATCAGTCACCATCAGCGGTTACGCACAACTTTTTTTTCCAATTTGTTCTGATTTGACCTTCCAAGCACATGTATATCCACTATTTGGTCTAATTCCGATGCATATATCATTTCAACACCGGTTTCTAACTCATGGTGTTACAATATCGGTGCCTATGGAGTGTTTTTTTTGTAGAGAAGGGAGGAAACGGGAAAAACAAAGGCGCCTAAAATGATTCATGAAAATCTAATAAACCAGAATTGACCCATTTAGCCAACCTGCGAAATTTATCCTTCCATTCCCATAAAATGGATCTCAATCCTTCATCTCAACATAAATAAATTATGATGAAATGATATCACAAAAAACTTTGTCAATGGGTGAGATCAGTGGGGCACGTGTCTTAGATCACTCTAAATCCGCCCCGCTCGCATAAATTGCTAAGAATATGAATCCCACGAGGTATCTATTAGCTCAAAAAGATTGATAACAATGAAAACATAAAGAAAATAAAGGAAATAATGAACACAAGTATTTACGTAGTTCGGTCAAATTGACCTACATCCATGACTGCAGGAGACCATAAACTTCACTATATGTGGAAAAAGTATTACAAGGTGTTGTCTACCACCTATGAAGGAATTATGTGGGAAAATAAAGAAGAGAGCTTTACAACTACAAAAGGAGATTTCAAGGGAGAAGAAAGAAAGTAGCAATGGAATGCTATGTTTGAGGTGTGTTTGAACTACTAATTTCGCCCCCTATTTATACTACTCCCTCTGTCCTTGCTCAAACTTCCAACTTCACTTTATGTCACTATTCAGTGTCCAACTTTGACCAAATATTTGAATAGATATATAAACAATAATATTGTCATATATGATATGGCTGGCTTCGGCGTAACAAGTAGTTTCTAAATATTTTTTTATTTGTTGTTATTATACGCAGTTAAACATATTAATGGTCAAACATGTTTCTTGATAACCATGAAAAAGATTCTATGAAATTTGATTTGGGACTGAGGGAGTACTCCATGTTCACTAATGGCCAAGAGCTCTCAAATAAAACTCATCCCAAATCCCAAGAAATCTTCCTTGCTTCAAGCATTGATTGTGAACATTGAGCCCAAATGATTCTTGCCCCAAAACCATGATAGTTGAACCACAATAGTCAAAGAAATAATGCTTAAACTTGCTAAGAATATGATGAGAATAGTGTTGCAATTTAACGCTTTGCATGTTTGCCTTTGCTATCCTCCAAAGAAATGAATGTTCATGGACAATTTAGGTGAAAACCATTAATTCTTCACAAATCTCCACCTTGGTCTAAACCCCCAAAAGTAATAGCTTACTCAACCTCCTTTGGCATGACCCCCAGTGGGCCGAATCACCAACAATGAACACCAATCAAGTTTAACCATTGCTTGAACTTGAAATAGGGAAGAGCCTTCGTGAACATATCATCAAGATTATCCTTTGTATTGATATTCTGAACAATGACCTTCTCCTGTGCAATGATATCACGAATGAAGTGGTACTTCATATCAATATGCTTCGTCTGCTCATGATACATCTGATCTTTAGTCAAGTAAATTGCACTTTGACAATTACAGTGAATGGTAGTAACCCTTTGTTGTAGAGTAAATTCGCCCGAGAGACATCTCAACCATAAAGCTTCTTTAATAGCCTCTGTGACGACCATATATTCTGCCTCGGTAGTAGATAAAGAAACTACATGTTGTAGAGTAGCTTTCCAGATAATTGCACAATCTCCAATGCAAAATACATAACCTGTAAGAGACCTACGCTTATCAAAATCGTCGGCAAAGTCTCAATCTACAAAACCAACCAGAGTGTTGTTGGTTCTACCAAACTACAAACACATGTTTGAAGTACCCTTTAAATATCTAAGAATCCACTTCACAGCCTGCCAATGTGCTTTGCCTGGATTGGCCATATACTTGCTAACAACACTAACAACTTGTGAGATATCAGGACGAGTACAAACCATTGCATACATTACACTTTCAACTGCATTTGAATAAGGAACTCCAGCCATATAATCTTCTTCTTACTTTGTTTTTGATGATTGGGCAACAGATAGCCTGAAATGGCTACCAAGAGAAATGCTAACTGGTTTGGCATCATGCATGCCAAATCGCTCCAAAATTTCTTAAGGTAACTCTCTTGGGTTAGGTACAACTTTTCAACTCCTCGATATCTTCTTATCTCCATACCAAGAATCTTCTTAGCTGCTCCCAATTTTTTCATCTCAAATTCACTATTCAACAAGGCCTCCAACTTATAAATTTCTGCAAGATTCTTAGCTGCAATGAGCATGTCATCAACATATAATAGCAAATGAATGAGTTATCTTGTAACTTTCGGAAGTAAAAACAACTACCATACATACTCCTGGAGAAACCATGACCCAACATAAATGAATCAAACCACTTATAGCATTGTCTTGGAGACTGCTTTAATCTAGGATTTCTTCGACAAGCAAACCCGATCTTCCTTACCTTGAACTTCAAAACCTTTAGGCTGACTCATATAGGTATGCCCATCTAATTCTCCATGCAAGAAAGGTGTCTTGACATCCAACTGTTCTAACTCCAAATCAAACATGGCAACCAAAGCAAGAAATACACGAATAGAGCTATGTTTCACAACATGTGAAAAAACATCATTGAAATCAACACATTGTACCTGACTGTAGCCCTTTGCAACCAATCGTGCTTTGTACCTTGCATCAACACCACCCTAAATATCTTCCTTTCTTTTGAAAACTCATTTGCAACCAACGATTTTATGTCCTTTGGGTGGCATCACAAGATCCCATGTTTCATTATTGTGTAGAGATTCCATCTCTTCATTCATAGCCACCAACCATTTTTCTGAATTAGCATCTGAAACTGTCTCTGAATATGTGGAAGGTTCTTCGTCTTCACCTGTTTCCCGCGCCACTAATAAAGCATATGCAACCATATTTGCATACTTCAAAGGTGGTCAAAAGTATCATCCTGGTCTATCTCTGGCAATGGAATGATCCTCATCTACTAGTTGATATTCAACAAGTTCACGATCAGGTTCTTCAACCTCTTCTTGGGTTGGATTTCTCCACGAAGAATCACCGATCTCTAACTCCACATGCTTTTATGCACTATCCTCTTTCTCTGAATCACAAGGATTACAAGATTTTTTTCCCATGATGTAACATATAAGATTCATCAAATGTAACATCTCTACTAATTGCAAATTTGGTGATTTTGGATTAGGATACCACAATCTATATCCTTTCACCCCTCAAGCATAATCGAGGAAACTTCATTTCTTAGCCCTAGGCTCTAGCTTTCCCTCGTTAGGAGTACCTGACCCAACTTCCTCTGGAGTCTTGAAATCAAGAGGTGCACATGGAGAGCGGTTGACGATGTGACAAGTTGTAAAGATGGTTTCAGCCCAAAAGTCTAATTTCAACTTGGCATTTGAGATCATGCACCGAGCTCTTTCCAAAAGAGTACGATTCATTCGCTCTGCCACACCATTCTGTTGATGCGTCAGTCTAACACTGCGATGTCGAGTTATTACTTCATTCTTGCAGAACTCATTGAATTCATTTCCAAAAATTTCCAACCCATTATCTGTCCTCAGAGGTTTAATTTGTTTTACTATATGTTTTTTTAATCAAGATCTTCCATTGTTTAAATGTCAGGAAAATATCACTTTTAAGCTTCAAAAAATATACCCAAAATTTTCTTAAATAATCATCAATAAAAGTAGCATATATCTTGCACCACCCTTAGAAGGAACACAAGAGAGCCCCCAAAGATCAGAATGAATGTAATTCAAATTACCTTTTGTTTTATGAACTACAGGTGAACGAAAGCTAACTCTTTTATGCTTTCCAAAAAATATAGTGTTTACAAAAGTCCAACTTACTAGTACTTTGACAAAAAATTAGACCTCTCTTGCTTAACAATGTTAAGCCTTTCTCGCCCATATGTCCCAACTACATATGCCACAATTTGGTGATGTCTTCATCTGAGGAAGTTGAGACGGCCACTACCCTAGTAACTGTAGATCCATGCAAAACATACAAAGTGCCAACTCTGCAAGCCTTCAATAGCACAAGAGCACCTCTACAGATTTTTAGAATTCCACCATCACCTGAATATCTGTATCCGAGAGCATCAAGAGTGCCAAAAGAGATGAGATTTTTCTTTAAGTCAGGAACATGCCTAACATTAGTGAATGTCCTAATAATGCCATCATACATTTTGATTTGAATTGCCCCCCTACCAAAAACCTTACAAGGAGCATTATTACCCATTAAAACAATTCCACCATCCCATTCTTCATAAGTGGAAAACACCCCCTATAATAACTCATGTGGTAAGAACAACCCGACTCTAAGAGCCATTCACTAAAAGACCTTGATTTATTATCCATGGCCACAAATACGATTCCATCTCTCTCATCTCCTGCTACACTAGCTTCACCAGCATTGCGGCTATTTTGCTTATTTTTATATTTTTATAATTTTCAATTTTAAACACTCAGCCTTAATGTACCCCCTTTTCTTGCAATAGTTGAAAATTTTATTTATGTATCTAGACTTCGACCTTCCCTTGGATCTACCACCTTCAGAATCTCTATTTTCACCTCTACCCTTAACAAACAAACCCCCAACACGAGTTCCACTCGATTCTCCCATAATGTCCCTATCAATCTGTTCTTTAGATTTTAATGCAGATTTTATAGTATTGTATGAGATTGACTCTTTCCCATAAATCATAGTATCTCGAAAATACTTAAAGAACTGGGGAAGGGAACATAACAATAAAATGACTTGATCTTCTTCATCAACTTTAGCATCTACATTCTTAAAAGCCAAAATGATGGAATCAAATTTATCAAGATGTGAGAGTATAGATGTACATTCTACCATTTTCAATATGTACAACTTCTGTTTCAAATAAAGGAAATTCTCCATTGTATTCTTCATGTATGTAGATTTCAACTGATCCCACATACCTTTGGCGGTTCTCTCACTAGCAACTTCTTGCAAAACTTCGTTAGAGGGATTTAAAATAATGACCGATCTAGCCTCTTTTCTAGATCACCAAAAATCTTCGGGCGACATGTCCTCTGGCCTTTCCTCCTCTCTTTCAAGAGCTAGCTCGCATCCATCCTTGATTAGAATGACTTCCATCTTGAGTTTCCACATACCAAAGTTTATACTCCGATCGAACTTTTCAATAGAAGTCCTTGTTACCGTCATGGTGACTAATAGGTAAAAAATGAGATATGGTTCTAATACCAATTTGTTAAAAATACGAATCCCACGAAGTATCTATTAGCCGGAAAAAAGGGATAACAAAGACAACGTAAAGAAAATAAAGGAAATAATGAACACATGGATTTACATGGTTCGATCAAATTGCTCTACATCCACGGCCGGAAGAGACTAGAAGTTTCACTATATGTGGAGAAAGTATTACAAGGCGTTGCCCACAACCTATGAAGGAATTATGTGGCAAAATAAATAAGAGGGCTTTGGCTTCTACAACTACAAAATGAGAGTTAAAGGGAGAAGAAAGTAAGTAGCAATGGAATGTTACGATTGAGGTGTGTTTAAACTACTAATTTCATCCTCTATTTATACTACTCCAAGTTCACCAATGACCAAGAAGTCTCAAACAAAACTTATACCAAATCCCAATAAATCTATCTTCTTGCTTCAAATATTGATTGTGAACATTGAGTCCAAATGATTCTTGCCAAAAAACCATGATAGTTGAACCCCAATAGTCAAAGAAATAATGGTTCAACTTGCTAAGAATATGATGAGAATAGTGTTGCAATTTAGTGCTTTGTATGCTTGTCTTTGATATATTCCAAAGAAGTGAATGTTCATTGACAATTTGGGTGAATACCGTTAGTTCTTCCCATAAATAATTATTAGCTTAAAAGGTTTGAGTAAATTATTCGCTTAAACATGTGATGATTTGCAACGAAAATGAAAAAGAAACGCCATGCAACTTTGATAGGTTTTTTCCACACCAGCAAGCAAATTAACATGACTGAGTTAATTTAGCACCATCCTTCTACTTATACTACTCCTACATCTTGATTAAGAAATTAAGACACGTATGTGTTATTTTGACCAACACCCAAATACCACATTGTATCAATCAAAACAAATAAATATTTACCTCATAACAAGTAAACCAAAAATTAGCTAACCCAAAAATGAGATTGCATGCGAAACCCATGTATAATAATCCCCATAGTACTTTTTTTTCTCTTTGTTTTGTTAAAGGAAAGTAATTTCTAATCATCATTATTCACCATAAATCCTCACTATATACCAAATTCATAGCACATTAGCATCACAAACCCAACTTTTTAAATCCCACAATACAGGTCATGTCTAATTTACAGAAATCTTTGAACGATTGATCCACACGGCTAATGTAGACTTAGTAGGATTATAATATAAGAAACAAGAGACTTACACAGACATAAAATATGAGCAAAATAGTAATGTTATTATTTAAAATTTTAATCATGGCAATCGAAGACACAGATACAACATACACAACAGATACGTAATCAATAGTTTTTAATCAATTAGAGCCTATACCATCTAACATATAAAGAACCAAAAAATAAATGAAAATGAAACTCTTGCACACTCACTCATGCATGATGCACCTCTTATTTTTGCTCCTAAACCATAACCAATTTGCAGATATTTTTTAATTTTGTGGTATTCAGAATATGTTGGTGTATATAAAGATAGAAAACAAACCATGTTAGGAGAGATTCATCTTGAACGAAATGGTTTTAAAATCTTCCAAGAAATACCCCTTCCCATTCCTTTTCCTCACCATCTTTTCTCTTAGCCTCAGCTGCATTTTCTTCCACTATTTCAAGTCAAAAAATGAAGTCTCCATAAGAACCTGTCAATACATCAGTAAGTACCCAAATTGGTATCAAGTGATAGCTCGTGAGATGAAGGGAAGAAGAAGGATCCAAGTTGGCTTAGTTAACATGATCAATGAGACTAGTGAAAGCATCATTGGATGTCTGCATGGAGAGGCTCCTGCTGAGATAGTGAAGGTTGATTTTGAACCCGTCTACGGTCGTGTCAAATGGGATGACCTGTTTCCTGAATGGATCAATGAAGCTGCACCTGTCTGAGAACAAAAATGCCCGGAAATTCCTATGCCGGCGCAGTTGGAAGATCCCGGTTTGGAGTTTGATGTGGTGGTGGCTAGTGTTCCATGTCCTAATGCAGGCTCAAGGGATGTGTTTGGGTTGCAAGTGAATTTAGTTGTTGCAAATTTGTTGGTAAAAGGTCTTAGGGAATACCATGGAGACAAGCTAAAGTATGCTGTGTTTATGGGATCTTGTGGTCCTAAGTGGGAGATTTTCAGGTGTGATGACCTCTTGTGGAATGAAGGGATTTGGTCAATCTATAGGCCTTCCTTGAGAAAGCTTAAGCAGAAGGTTCTCATGCCTCCTGGGTCATGTCAACTTGCTTCTCCATTTGCTGAACAAGGTATATAAGAGTTTGCAATTTGGCTTTTCATTTACTTTGACCTTTCAATAATTCAATGCATGTATTGAAAAACAATGTTACATTTCTATAGGACAAGAAGGTTGGCAAGTATCTTCTCTTGAAAGTTCTTCATTACACAGAAAGGCAAGAGAGGCATATGCAACAATTCTGCACTCTACAGAAGCTTATGTTTGTGGTGCAATTGCATTGGCTCAAAGTATCATTAGTATTCAATCCAACTCGTCAACCCGAGCCAGAGACCTTGTTTTGCTAGCTGATATGGAACATATATCCAGAAAATCGGTGCAAGGACTCAAGGCAGCCGGATGGAAAACCAAGCCGATAAAAAGAATCAGAAGCCCTCACGCGAAGAAAGATGCGTACAATGAGTGGAATTACAGCAAGCTCATGCTGTGGAAACTGACAGAATATGATAAGGTCATCTTCATAGACTCTGACATCATAGTCCTAAGAAACGTAGATGAGTTCTTTGTTTATCCACAGTTATCGGCTTGTGGGAATAACGGACACATTTTCAACTCCGGGTTGATGATTGTGGAGCCATCAGAATGTGCATTCGAAACAATGATGCAGAAAAGACACGCCACGCATTCATACAATGGTGGTGATCAGGGATTTCTGAATGAAATGTTCACTTGGTGGCATAGGTGGCCAAGGAGGGCTAATTTTCTCAAGTTCTTCAGCAATGCAAAGGATTTTTCAAGAAGTGGTAAGATCACAAGTGATTTGTACACTATTCATTATCTGGTATTGAAGCCGTGGATGTGCTACAAAGACTACGATTGCAATTGGGATGTAAAGAATTATCAGAAGTTCGCGTGTGACTCGGCTCATCAGAAATGGTGGCATGTTTATGATGCAATGCCACAAAAGCTTAGGCCATTTTGTGATTTGAGTCCAAATATGGATAGAAGACTCAAAGAAAAGAGAAGCAAGGCTAGAAAGGCTGGTTTTCCTGATGGACATTGGAAGATTAAGGTTAGAGACCCCAGAATATTAAAACAGATATAGGTATTCTGTAAACTACTTAATGAAATTCCAATCAGATCAAAGATAACTTCAAATCCTATGCATATTCAACAATCATTTTCTTGCAGAATTTACCATTTTAAGGGATATCATTACCTTGTCCTCCATTTTCCAGTTATCTTCATCCTCGACTCCATTTGTCACGCAAAACATGTGGGATTATCTTCTTCTTCCTTGTTGCATATGGTAACTAGAACATTAGGATCTAGGAGCCATCAAACTATCTCAATGCGAAAGCGGAATTTTTAAGTTGAAAACTTGATGAACAAAGAAACCAAAAAAAAGAGAAGAAAATCTGCAAAAAATGGTTTCCAAGACATTTACTAAGTCAACTCCTCCAAATTTCTTTGAATGTCTCATTTTCTTCTGCCTCGGCGTTCTCTTGATCAAAACTACGTCCTTCTTGACACAAAACTACAACAATTCCATCGGCACCGATTTCTCCTCATCCATCCAAACTCCTCCCAAATGGCATGAAATCATAGCGGAAGACATGAAGAAAAAAGAGCTCAGAATCGAATTAGTAAACACAAAGAAAACCATGGATGAACTACCACAGGGAGTGGTGGCGAAGGACGTAGAATTTCAACGCGTGGGAGGAGACGTGGAATGGAAGCACCTGTACCCGGAAGCATTAGACGAAGATCATCCAGAGCTACACAAATGCCCGGATATCCCTATGCCGCGGTTCAGCAACTACCGGGATTTAAACACTGTTGTTGCATCGGTCCCCTGCGCTGCGGAGGCTACCAGCGAGGGATACGATGATGTTTTCAGGCTGCAAGTGAACCTGGTGGTTGCTAATCTACTAGCGAGAAGTGACAGCATTAGTGATGATGATGGTGTTTATGCTGTTTTCTTAGGATCTTGTGGTCCTATGTTGGAGATGTTCCGATGTGAAGAGCTGTTGTGGAGTGACAATTGTACTTGGATTTACAAGCCTGATTTGACGAGGCTGGAGCGAACGATTCAAATGCCGGTTGGAGGTTGCCAGTTAGCACGCCCGGTTGCTCACCCTGGTAATCCTTCATTCTTTTTGCACCTCACATTCAATATATTATTGTCCTGTATAATATTTGTCTTTCAAGTACCAACTCTTTTCAATAAGTTAGTGGCATAGTAGAGGATTGTGTTATTTAGGATGAGATCAAATGCAAAATTTTCCACCATATTCAGGAGACACATTTGATTGTAATGGTAATTTTAAAAATTTAGTGCTGCAAGTATGAACAATCTAACGAGATGGAACTTGATGATATCAATATTTATATATGAAAAAAAATAAAGTTTATAAAGTTGGATGGAAAAAAAATTCAATGAAGAACACTTTGGAACGGAGGGAGTATAACTTTAGGTAACATTTAATCTCGTATTCAAGAGTCAAAATGACATTAGGGAACAAAAGAAAATTTGATCACATATTTGAATATATTTATAAACAACAATGTGATCGTATATGATATTGTTGAATTCGTCGTAACAAGTAGTTTTTAAATATCAATTAATTAATTTACTATTATACGTAGGTAAAGATATTAGATTTCTTGAACAGCGTGATAATAGTTGCTGTGCAAATATATCTTTTTATTTATTTAATAAAATGTAGTAACCGTTGCACTCCGCAGGTACAACAAAGTACAGTATCCAGCCCCAAAGAGAAGCATACGTAACGGTCCTCCATTCCTCGGAAGCATACGTGTGCGGCGCCATAGTACTAGCCCAGAGCCTCCTCCGCTCCAAAACCACCCGCGACCTAATCCTCCTCGCCGACTCCTCCATCTCCGTCCACTCCCGAACCGCGCTGAGAGCCGCCGGCTGGAAAATCCAACACATCCACCGCATCAAAAGCCCCAACGCCGAAGTCGACGCCTACAACGAGTACAACTACAGCAAGCTCCGCATCTGGCAGCTCACGCAGTACGACAAGCTCGTCTTCATCGACTCCGATCTCTTAGTCCTCAGAAACCTCGACTACCTCTTCTCCTACTCGCAGCTCTCCGCCGCGATGAACGCGCGCCACATCTTCAACTCCGGGGTAATGCTGATTGAACCGTCGAGTTGCATGTTCGAAGCGCTGATGTTGAAGACGCAGACGACGGTGTCGTACAACGGCGGCGACCAGGGCTTCTTGAATGAGATTTTCCGGTGGTGGCACCGGCTGCCGACGAGGG
>JAULKM010000002.1:6702261-6717914 GCA_032355605.1 Rubia tinctorum
AAAACCCTGTAAACCAACCCACATATAACGTATTTCATCATTAAAGTTACGGGAACCCACATATTCTCACATAATCATATCACCTAAGTCACTAAACGTGTCTTTTTATGGAAATTTTGGAAAGGTTAATACCATTGGACAAGGGTTTACTGTAGCCGCGCCGTCGAACTCAAGTGCCGTCAAACTCGTCGTGCCGTCAAACTCGCTGTGCCTTCTAAATTAACTCCGCCGCAAAGTCAAACTTCGCCGTTGAACTTCGCCAAAATCTACAACACCTATACTCCGTCGAACTCCGCAGAAGGTAACTCCGCCGCACCGTCGAACACGCTGAAAATGCAACCAAGCTACCCGAGTCCACCACAGTAACACCTTCGAACAGAGTATGCGCCCGAAAAATAGGTAGCTTAAGAAAAGTTTGGATTTTCCCCGACTAGGGTTTGTGAATGTAAAAAAAAAGGGACGGCGAAAGGTAGAACTCGTTCGGCCCGACTGGTAATCGGCATGATTCGGCCTCTAGAGCGGCAGAGAACGGGGTGTGCTGGGGAAGACAAGTAGCGTGCAAGGGTTCGTCATTGCGGGTACGGTGAGGAAGAAACAATACAGAAGTGTGTTAAGTGTGTTAAGGCGGGAATGGAAGACAAAGGGTGAGTTAAGGGGCTGGGGGCATTACGGTCTTTCTCTATTTTTCAATTTCTTAATTAATTTTGGCACAGGGGCAAAATCGACTTTTCCTTGCAATTCGGCTATCAGTCATCAGAATGGGTAGAATTGCACATACATCAACTAGGTAGGGTTATATCTGCACTTTCAGTTATCAAAAGGTTATATTGTCACTTATATCAAGTAGGTAGGGTCATAAAAGCATTTTTTTCTAAAAAAAAATTACGGTAAATTTTAGGTGTATACGAGTCTGGTTCCAACGACTAAAGAGTGAAATTATAAAAACAAACAGTGGAGAAATTAATATGTGTTTGGTGGCTCTTAGTTCTCACAAACATATGCATGCATGGGTATTTCAACAGAAAAAAACATACATGCATGGCCACGAGATTAATATAAATATACTCCCATCCCATCCCATCCCATGCATTCGATGTCCAACCCATAGCTTCTATTGGAGGGTTTAGAGACTATAATATCTATATTTTGGAGGCCTCGCTATATTTCTCGCATACATGCATGCAATTAACATAATAATGATTTGACAAAATAATAAAAATAAAAATAATTCTATGCACATCTTTAAACAAGAAGAAATGAATATGTTTTTAAATAAATGTCCAAAATATAGATATTAAAGCCTTGGTCGGAGATCGATGATGCATGGATATATCAATTGAGGGCCATTAATCTAAAAGAGGGAAAAAATGATGAACCCATTTCGAGAAATGGGCAAGTACTCATTATCTTTCTACATATGAATTAAAAGTTAAGGTTCTCATATAATGATTAAACATGAATTTTGCGATGGAGAGTATTTTTTCCAATTCCGTCTGCTGTTAATAATTTTATGTTACGTTAGTTATACGCAGAAAATAAAAGGCAGAGTTCAATTGGAATACATGCGTGTGACGGCAAGATAACTAAATTCTCGGCCCATTTGTTAATTTGAAGCATGCAAATTGCATGTTAGTTAACATCTCAGCTTTTTATACTTTTCACCAAAAAATATTTCTTCCGTCTTGAAAAATTAATTACTTTTTGAGTGATCGTTTTGATTTTAATTTTTATGATAATTACATAAAAATACTCAATAATTATTTATTTTTCTATTGAAGTCATTAATATGCAGTTGATTATCCATGAAATTAGTAATTATATTTATTACCTCTTGCATCCCAACATAAATTATATAGTGAAGCCTGTTTTATTTATCTTAAAAACATATTTAACCATTGATATATTTAATTAGGTATAGCTAAGATTCTAAATTTATGATATTTTAAGATTATGTGTTGGTAAAGAATTGGGAAACACCGTCTTTCCATAGTCATATGGAAAGACGGTCATATGGAAAGACAAGATTGAATTAGAATTATAGAAAGGTAAAAGGTATTAGTTGCAGTATAAAAATTTTATCATACAACGTGCAGTAGTTATAAGCTTAGGGCCCGGTCAATAAGTGTAATCGGAGAATTTTATTTCGATTTTTTAAAATTCACAATTTAAATTTTGGTCTGTGTGTAGGACTTGGGATTTCAATAGGCGGACTCTTATGTGTTATGAAGAATTTAACACTATACCATATAGTAATTAACATTCTTACTTATTCAAATAAATAAAATTTGATACTACCACTTATGGTGGAATGGACAGTATATATGTCTTGAAAAAGAAAATTGTGAAAGCTGAAAAAGAGCATCATGGCATCAAATTAGGAAAATTGGCCGGCCACATGCCAAATGGGATGCACAATAAAGAAAATGTTGAAACCCCGCAAATTCTTCCAACTGATTTCATAAAAACTTGACCCACATAACTTCCCTTTGGAAGAATTATCAGATTAATTCATGTTTTCAAAATTTACGTTTGCTATTTTTAGCAACTTGTCTACACCTCCAAGATCCTATAAATACCTAAGAATTCTTATGATTTTTCCACCATCGCAACAATCGATCATTACCCTCTAATCCACAACCAACTATGGCGACCAACATTTCATTTCTTCAAATTATTTCAGCAACACTTTTTCTTGCTCAACTCACAGCTTGTGGGGCTGAAGTCCCAAATCCTCAAAATAAAGCACCTGGATTTGTAACGGTCCAAGGTTCACGATTTGCTCTTAATGGCTCGCCATTTCTCTTCAATGGTTTCAACTCTTACTGGTTAATGCACGTCGCGGCGGAGCCCTCTGAAAGGTACAAAGTGTCCCAAGTGCTCAGGGATGCTTCTGCTGCGGGACTCTCTGTGTGTAGGACTTGGGCTTTCAGCGATGGAGGCAGCCAACCTCTTCAGATTTCTCCCGGAATCTACGACGAACGAGTTTTTCAGGTAATTCTGCAGTTTTTAGGGTTTACTCTTAAGCTAGGGTTTACTTAGTGCATGCACTGTGATTTTTTTACGAAGTTACTAACGCATGTGATGAATGTTGTGCAGGGATTGGACTTTGTGATTTCAGAGGCAAAGAAATACGGCATTCGATTGATTTTGAGTTTTGTGAACAATTACAATGACTTTGGAGGCAGGCCTCAGTATGTTCAATGGGGAAGAAATGCAGGAGCTCAGCTAAGTGGTGATGATGAGTTCTACACCCATCCAGTTATCAAAAAGTACTACAAGAATCATATCAAAGTGAGTACTACGAGAATCTTCATTCAAAATTATGATTTCCCTTTTAATGGATGACCTAATTTGAGATACACGTCCAAATTTGCAGAGAGTTTTGACAAGATTTAACACGTTCACGAGAACTACTTACATGAATGACCCGACAATCATGTCATGGGAACTGATCAACGAGCCTCGCTGCAAAGTCGATTACTCGGGAAAAACTGTGAATGTGTGTATTGTTGGATTCCCATATCGAATTCATAAAGACTAAATGATTTACTAGTATATTAGATCTTAACATTTTACTTTTTACCGATTGATTTTAAGATGAAAATTCGAGAGAAATTAACATGTAGTATTGCTTAACTGAAATCATGCAATATTTGGTTAAACACATAATTTTGCAACAAATGCTCTTATTTTTGCATGTCACGCATGTAGGGGTGGGTACAAGAAATGGCAAGCTATGTGAAATCACTAGACAACAAGCATCTACTGGAAATCGGAATGGAAGGGTTTTATGGAGACACAATGCCGGAAAAGAAGCAATACAATCCAGGGTATCAGGTCGGAACAGATTTCATCAGCAATAACATGATCAAGGAGATCGATTTCACCACCATTCATGCATATCCCGATCAATGGTACGACGACATCGCTCATTTACATTAATATACGCCAGTATATATTAACAAAGTATCACTGGTCATCTATTATAATTCTGTATCCGCTACTGTGTGACCGCAGGTTATCAGGAAAAGATGATGGTACACAAATGGTGTTCATGCAAAGGTGGATGACCAGCCACTGGCAAGACTCGAAGAACATCTTGAAGAAGCCGTTTGTGGTTGCTGAATTCGGAAAATCGAGCAAAAATCCAGGGTTTAATTTGAACGTAAGGAATGAATACGTGGGAAATGTTTTCAGAATTATTTACGGCTTTGCGAAAAGCGGAGGAACGATGAGCGGAAGTCTTGTCTGGCAACTCACGGCCCAGGGAATGGATGCTTACGATGATGGCTATGCCATTGTTTTGGGCCAAAGCCCATCTACCACCGGCCTCATGTCTAGGCAAGCCCACGCCATGACAGCTTTGGCCCATTCTCTCAATGCTTAGGGACAGGCCCATTTGTCGATGGGCCGGAAGCATAGGAGGCAACCAGTTCCTTGAGAAGGCCGTTCACTTTGGAATAACGAATCATTCATATTTATCTTGTATTAATTTTTATGTTTACGCTACTCTAGCATACTAAACGAATTGTTGTTATTTATCCTCTCATGTTTTAATTAAAAGTTATACAAATTTTATATTTTCAAATTTAGCAATATTTTGCGTGGTACTATTTTAATTTATATACAATGAAATTTTACGGTTAATGATAAAGTGTTTCCCGTAAATGATTATATATTAATAGATTGAATATAGAGAGAGATTACAAGATAAGTAAATAAGGAAAGAAATATAATCTAGTCACAATACTTACCCTAATCTAGCCAGAAACCTGATTTATTCTAACACCCCCAAGCAAAGCGTCGGATTCAAAGAGACGCAAAACTTGGATCTGAAGAACTCACATAAAGGACGTGAGATGCCCTTGGTAAAGATGTCTGCTATTTGAAGAGAAGTATGATTATGAGCAACACGCAGCTTGCTAGAAGAGACTAACTCTCGAACAAAATGATAGTCGACGTCGATGTGTTTTGCCTGCTTGTGAGCAACCGGATTATGAGGCAAGAAGATCGCATTGTTGTCAAAAAGCAGAAGTGATGCACCAGACAAAGGAACACGAAGAACACGGAGGAGGTGAGCCATCCAATTGACCTCAGAAACAGTGTTGGCCAGTGCCCTGTACTCTGATTCATTACTAGAACGAGAAACTGTGGGTTGTTTCTTTGCACTCCAAGAAACCAAACTCCCACCTAAGAAGACGGCATATCCATAGATGGAACACTGAGTTTCCAAACATCTGGCTCAATCGGTATCTAAATAACCAAGAACCTCATGTGAAGAAGTAGCTCGAAAACTGAGACCAAAGTTCAACGTCCCTCGAACATAGCGGAGAATCCTGGTGACAGCCGCAAAATGATCATCTCGAGGGTCCTGGAGATACTGGCTGACAGAGTTAACCGCAAAGGCTAAGTCCGGACGGGTAATAGTGAGATACTAAAGAGCTCCAACCAAAGACCGATAAAGAGTCGAATTCTTGAACTAAGGGTTGGTGCTGATGTGAAGCTGAGAATTCGAGAAAAAAATAGTGTAGATACAAGTGCCGCATCTGACATACTAGCTCAAGTAAGAATGTCCCGGGCATATTTTGCTTGGCCGAGAAGAAGTCATGAAGAGGTGGGCGTAACTTCTAGGCCAAGAAAGTAATGTAGAGCACCAATCTAGTCAGCGATGCTCCACCGCCGCTCAATCTGGTCATGAAAGCCCCCCGCAACCACCCATGCTAGCCCAAACCCTAGTGTCGTAGCTTGCCACCTCGATACCCAACCCCCCGCCACCACTTATCGCAGCCCAAACCCGAAGCCTCGTAGGAAAAGAAGAGAAGAAGAAGCCTTCATCGGAGAAGAAGAATCACATGTCGGTCGTGAAGAAGAGAATAAGAGAAGGGTCGGTGAAATGGGAAGAAGTTGAGGATGGGAGAGAAGAACATGAAGAAGAAAGGATGAGAGAGAAGAAAGGGAAGAAAAAGTTAAGGACGAGAGAAAAGAAGGTGAGGGTGGGGGCATAATAGTTATTTCATATATTTTTTTCCTTTTTTTAAAGATGGGCCAAACAAACTTTTAACCAAATTCCGCCCAAAATTTGACGGAATGGTTAGTTTTACATTTTCGCTGATGATCATCTAGGGTTATATTGACACTTTCGAACAGACGACATCAGTGCTACAAATGCACTTTCAAAAAATTGGGAGTATATATGCACAAAATAAAATATTTAAGGATATAAATGTACTTTTTTTCCTTCAAAATTTTAATAATTATAAAAGGTCACATGACCTGGTCTTATTCAAATTTGGGTCCGATCGGATTGGGTAATGATGTTTGAACACCCAAAAAATTGTATTGAATACGTTTTTTTAAAAATAAAAATTGAATGCTTTGAAGTTGAGTGTAAAATTAGGCTTGGCAGGAATTGTGGGCGTGGTACATGAATAATTATTCAAATGCATGGGAAACCCCAGAAAAATGGAAACAACAAAATAATGAGTTCGTTTCCTTTTGTCTGCCCATTTGAGATTATGAAATGTCTCTCGAAAAATATTAACCAACCCTTAAATCTAAAGCATCATATCACATCCCATGGAATCAAATCCAAATCTAACGTAATCATACCATGTAATATACAAAAAATTACGCCACCCTTCTTCTTCTCTTCTCTTTTTATTTTTTCTTTCGAACTTGCATACCGCATTTGATTATGTGTATTTACGTTATGAAGATACATGTCTATGAACAGGTCTTATAAGATACATACCCGATCCTAAAAGTATATTTTAGATCGAAACTGAATTCAAACTCATTAGCTGAAGATGTTTTACCTGTGTCCAAAATTGATGAGTCTTAAAATTCTGTCTAGAACGAATCTTAAATGGATTTAAAAAATCATCAAAGAAAATATACATTGTCCTAAGTAAGATTTGAAATAATAAAAAATCTTGATCAATAACTCATACAGATTATGCATTAAAAATTACAATCCAAGTAATGAATTAAAAAAAAATTAACTTTCCTAATACAATCAGTTTTGAATAATATACAATATAGTCTTACATATACTTTTCTACTGTAATTGATTTGGAATTAATGTATAAGAATATTTTACTTGAGATGTTTACGTTGAGCACATGAATCACATGATGCATGCATAGAATGTTGCGGTAGTATCAATTTTGGAACGAGATGAGATTTTAGAAGGTAAGAAAAATTATGATTAATAGATGAAATAGTAAATACATATTGGGATTTATATGGTCCTATGGGTTGAATATATGTCGGTTAGGGTTTTAATATTTTAAACTTGGACTCAAACCTACTTGTTATGACAGGTGCAATTAACGAACAAAGAATTAAAAGAGAACACGGAGAATTTTACGTGGTTCACTAACAATGTGTTAGCTACGTCCACAAAACAGAAACAAATTTTTTTAACAGACCCTGAAGGGAGATTTCTCAGACCAGAACAGATGTTTTCAATCTCACACAGATTACAAATATATCCAGATGAGAGTTTATATAGATCTCTCAAACTACATAATCCTAAACCAAAGTGGAATAAAACTAGACTAATCTTATTCCTAAACGGAATTGAAATTACCTAATAATAAATTCAAAACAGAAAATGATTCAGATTGTTCTAACACCACTTTATTATATGTAGACCCAAATTTGACTTTGATTCGATTGATTAAATTTTTTTTGACTTATACCCAATTCAATGGGTGCAGATCCTATGGGTTTGGGTGGAATCATGTAGCCATGACCATCCAAGTCACGTGTTTTTATTATAAAGTAAATCGGTACTATATAAATGTGACATGTTACATACTTGATGTATTGAGCTACTACTTAGTCACACACCAATATAGCACTCTAACACGCCCCTTTACATTCAACATTATTTGTTGCAAAATTGTAGGCAAATGGGGGTCACATGTCAAACAATGGGAATATACGTCCATTGGGCTGGATATGAGGTCTGGTAAAGGTGACATGTGGCCTTCTACTATATAGATTTAGAACAATTGGTATTATGTAAGTGTGACATGTGACATTATATATTGATCTATAATAAATGCTACTGGTGTGGTTGGTTCCTTTCTAATAATGGCAACGATCAATAGTTAGTGTCGCTGGTGGTTCATGTCTCGAATCATGCGATCAAAGTCCCGAATTGGTTCTGGGGTAAAAGTTCTTATACTTAAATTAGTGCTTTTTCTTGAGAATATAACTTATGAGTTTCAAAACTCACCTTCCTTTCTACGCCTCTTTTGTATTTATAGAGTTACCAAGTTGTTGCTTCTATTGTGGCCACTGGCTTTCAGGCCGTGGTGATCGTAGCCATCATGGTGAACGAATTACCCACATTCCGAGTATGTAAGATAATCATGATCCTACTGGTCGTGACCCTGAAAATGAATGAGACATGCGACTTTCATATGGTGGATCGAGTGGTTGCTTTGAGGCTTCGACTGGTTACTTTAGTAAAGATGGACTAAACTATTATTTTAGGAGGTCTTGATTTTTTTTTGGACTGCCTTAATGCAGCTTTGAAAATTATAATCAGACCAAATTTTGTGTAGATAGAATATCTCTTTAGAAAGTCTACAATTTGTTAAAAAGAAATACTAAGTGAGATGTTCGTTATCATTTTCGATTCGAGTCGAGGTGTTAATTATCTCGAATCAATAAACTTAGTTCGGCAGATTCACGTAGAGTTTGTTGGACGATGATCACTTTATCATCTAATATACTCGTCATTATGCATGATCGTCGTTTATAATTTTATCTTTAGTATTTTTAGATAGATAAAGCTATTTAAATATAATATTTTAACCAACGTAATTGATATGAAAGGCTCCATTTTTTTTAAATGAAGAAGAGTCAATGGTTTCGTTAGAAAAATGATGGGTTTGGCGCCGTTATTCAAAAAACGTGCTCCTTCTTCCTTGGCGCGATCGGTGGAAGCGTTATCGTAGCTTACGCTTTTTACCACAATTTATCCTGACTGGGGCCGCTTTTCCCGGCTCCCTCCCGCAATTACGTCCACTCTACCTTCCATTTGTCACTTGCATTTTACTTTTGTTGTCACCCAAAAGCATAACCTTCTTCTATAAAATATTGTATTCTCTCTCTATCAATTCAAGCTGCAATTTAACTATTCATTTAGTCAAAACTTCTTAATTTTGACCCCAAAATTGAATAGTATATAAGTATAAATATTATTGAGTGATACCTTGTTAGATTCTTTATGACATATATTTAAAAAATATTAACTTTTTACAAGTTTTAATTATCCTTAATAAAAATATATTAAGGATCAAACATTTTTTGAGTCAATTGCTGAAAGTCAAAGTGTGCAGCTTGAATTGGGACATACGGATTAATCTAGGTCTATCAAATTAGCTCAATTGAAAATCATTAAAAAATGCTAGAAAATTCAACATCAAATCAAAGTAATTACATATCAAACTAAATCAATTTAAAAAATGAAAGTACAAATTATAAAAAGGAAAAATTGAAGAAAAAAACTACCCTAGATCTCTCTTGATTCCCTAAACTTTCTATAACTTCCTTTTGAAACCCCATCTCTAATTAAAATTCATAGTAATATATATCCGTTTTTAGTCTCGCTATAAGACGATTTCATACAAGACTTTCTCCCAACATCAATCTCGTCCAATTTTATTGGGGTAATTTCTTCATTTCAACTTTTAGTTTTACATTTTTCTTTATCTTCTTTTTTATTTGCTCGTTTTGTTGTAATTAATTCTTGGGATTTTGAAAAAAAAAATTGGCCCGTGATCTTCTGATTAGCAACCCCAAAGTTAGCCATAACTAAAACACCCACGATTCTCCCATTAATATATATTCTCAAAATAATAAATATCCAAATAATAAAAGAAAAAGTAGTAATGAAGTCAATAATGAGGTTGTAAAGCCTAGATTAACGTTGTAGTGCATGCTTGACATTCAAACCTTCCAACCTCTATAAAACAACGACTCAAAACAAATCATTTTCATTAAGCCACTAATTGCTAAGCTAATTAGAGGATTAGGCTTCCCTAATGGCTGTGATTAGGCTATCAGGTGGTTTAACCATCATCTTCTCCTTCTTGTGTTTAACAGTTTTGGCCAGAGTTGAAGGCACCCCAAATTACAGGGATGCATTGGCAAAATCCATATTGTTTTTCCAAGGTCAAAGGTCCGGCAAACTCCCTCCAACCCAGCAAATCAAATGGAGGTCTCACTCTGGTCTTTCTGATGGCTCCCTTGCCCATGTAAGTTTTCTAATATTTTAAAATGATTTCATTTTAAGAAACTATTTTTAATGAATTTGAATTATCTTTTTATTAAGATATTGAAAATGAAAATATACCAATTCCCTTAACATTGGTGGCGGAACTGAGGGGAGTCGAGTTGGTGCGGCCATCCCTGCTCAGTTTCGACGGTTAAGGGAGTTTTTACTTCTCTGAAAGTTCCGCCTCTCTGAAACTTTTTGTTCCGCCCCTGATCTTCTCAGAATTTTGAGGAAGAATACGTTTTATTTTTGTCGATATGATTCAACCCTCAAATATGGTTCTATTCCGCCACTACTTAACATAAAGGGCTAAACACCTTGAAAGTTTCTTTGAAAATCAGAGGTTACGAATAAACTCCATGCATTACATTGTACCATCTCTCATACATTATGAAATATATAAATTCGTAAAATAATTAAAAGTTTCAAAACTAAAACTAAGGGTGATGATTAATTTCAATTCAATCATCCATATAAGAAAACTAAAAATAACATATATTTCCTTATTCGACGTCCCAATTCCAAATAACAGGTTTTTTGTTTTTACATTACAATATCAGAAATTCGATAGAAAAAAAAATCAGAAACTGGGCCACAACTATAAAACTTGCTAATAAAATGTGCTTTGACCGGCTATAACAGGTTTTTAGTGGGTTAAAGGATCAATATTGAAGCATTTACTATCATTTAAAAGTAAAAAAGAATTTCCTGAAAATTTCATCGCCGGTTGTTAGAGTCCCACATCGGTGGTTGACAGTATTATTACTCAATATATAAGATCATGGGTCACCCCTACATAGAACCAATTGGTTTTATGATAGGAGCCCATGATTCTAATAGAGAGGAAACTCGGGAGCCCGAACCCAGGCGAAGACCTGGTGACCGCGAAGCAAGGCTGAGCTCCGGCGAACAAGACCTATGGCGGAGAATCGAATGAAGGAAGGCGGAGAATCGTATGGGGGATGGCAAACTCGACCGTGGGGAACTCTGCCGCCGTCGGAATCGGCAAACTTCACTGCCGGTTTATGGTTTCAAATATATTTTATTGTTATTTAATAATTCATTTTTATTTAATAATTTATTGTATTCTAATAGTGCAAATACTGGGCGTGGACTAGTATAATACAAGGCGTGATATAGCGATATACTTATTTTTTCATCTAGTTGATGGTATGCAACATTTGTCTCGTTATGCGTTCAGTGTGGAGGAAATCCAGTGTGGTTGGACGATGGAGTAGAGGAAATTCAGCGTGGTGGGACGATGGAGAGGAGGAAATCCAGCGTGATGGGATGGCAGCGGGGACGTCGGTTTGGGAATGGGTGGTCAGAGCCCCAAGCATTTTTGTTGGTACCAATGAAATGAAGGGTTGGTTGTAATGAAGGGTTTCAATGAAATGAAGGGCTTGGGTTGTGTTTGGTTGGTAAACAAAATGAAATGGTTGGGTGAGGATTTGATGGGTGGTTTAATTTTGTTTTTAAGGATAAATCATCTGAAGTAGTGGAGATAAATTTTCATTGGCACACTAAACCACACAAAAACACGACATACACAAAATAATGATAGTATTCAAAGTGAATTCTATTCTAGATGAGTATATTTAGTTGTTTAAACTTAGCTTGTTTAAACAAGTAGATATAGTATTTTAGACTATACAGACTTTGAATGAGTTTATGCATTTGAGAACTTTCCATAAGAACTCTTTGTTGAAAAAGTGAAGCACATAGCACATTTACCCCCTCCCTTTTCGTTTGCTTTGCATGAGGGCTCATTACCAAGAGAACAAAAACACTAGAGCTACCCAACTTAAGCTTGCGAAATTTGGATGAAGTTGATGAGTAAGATCTGCTAAAACCCTCTAATTAGCCACATCCAGTATAGATTGAGCATTTTTGAGCAAAAGTTGTGTAAGAACTGAACTTATTGAACCACTATAAAACTGCACTGTGTAATTAAATCGACGATGATCCACATTATCAACTTTGAGCGGGGCCAACCGAAGGTGAGTCATGTCCGGAGAAGTAGAAACAGGTGCTCTAATAATTTTGAACAATAAAAATTCCTTGCGTCTTCCTTTAAACTGATTATGTTGCTCCTTTTGGGAAACATATGGTCTGAAGGTTTTGCTATAAAGCAAAGAAACATGTACAATGAGTAGCATCCATTTCATAATTTTTGCTGCATTTCAGTTATTTATGCGTAGAGATGGTTCTTTATTCTTATCTACAGCTAATAATCCCCTAATTTCCAAGTTTAAGTTTTGAAGTTGTAGGTCTAGATTATTAGCTTGAGTATTTAGAGATACCTTTGCTAACCTATCAGCCGGTGTATTTCCCCGTCAAAGAACATGTGAGATAGGAAATGGTAAAGCCATGTCATGAATCTTACAGCAATATTCATACAAAACCCATGGAGCATTCGTAGGATTTTTTATATAGATTCTAGGGCATTCAAGCAATCAGTTTCTATACTGAAATTATTGCATTGTATAATAATCCCACATTCTAAACCCCTATGCATTGATAACATTTAAGCATGAAGACTTGACAAAGCTATGGTTTTCACCCTTCCAGCTTTAAGTAAAACAATGTGAGTGTTTATGATCACCACACCAATACCACAACAGTGGAAATTTCTTTCCCATGCAGTATAAACATTGATTTTAAAGTTATAATTTGGTTTAGACCAAACTACTTTGGAAATTTTCTATTTTTCAGGGAACCGTAAATTTGGTATAAGTTTTAGTGTTATACGGTCTTTGCCAATTTCATGCTTGTTGTATATTGGTTTTAGGTATTAGGCTTAAGGGATTTCATCCCTTATATTGGCTATTAATATTGCATGATTAATACTGGTATTAGTGGTGGATTTACAGTGGGGCACGTGCCCCCACTAAATCTGCCAATTTTCCAGTAGTATAGTTACAGTTTTGGAGTCATTTTGCAAATTTGAGTATGTTATAGGCGCAGCCATTTTCAATAGTATATATATCTATCTGAATCTTTATAATAGTTTATTTTTTTGAATTTGAGTTGAATCATATTTGTCTATTTAATTATAATTTCCTTTTTTATTATGAATAATGAGATACGTATTTTTTTATCTAACGAAATGATGAGATATGTATTTATTGCTTTAGTTCCTCTTAATTAATATATTGTTTACCTTTTTCTTTGTTCATTATTTTAAATATAATAAATTACTACTTGATTTATTTTAGAAATCCATACACAAAAGATTATTATAGTAAAAAAATTAGACAATATTTCATGTTAGACTAACTAACAGACCAATAGCAAAAAGAAATAGCCTTAATAACTTTCAGGGTCAAACTATAATTATTTAAATATTTCAATACACTTAAAAGTTTTTAAAATTTGTTTGAATCTCGTTGCTATAGATAAAAATAAACATCAATTCATCTCATCAGCTACGTTAGTTATCACATGAATTTCATGAAATCGCATGTTATATTGGATGTCGGCCGCCCATGCAGATCACCTGACGTTGCTTGTTCATCGGTGGTGTCATTGACTCATGACTATTTACCTCATATTTTTTTAGTCAACATTTTTTACCTCGGTTTTGAACCTAGGTTAAAAAGTATACTTTATACTATGACCACATTTACCTCAGTTTTTTATGGCTGAAAACCGAGGTAAAAACCCCTACAGAACCAAGGTAAAAGGTGTTGTTTCTTGCTGTGGGAGATAGTCTCATTCTCTCTCCACCAACTCTTAGATATAAGAATTAGAACTATGACCGAACTTATACCCTAGTAGACTAGTAGCTATTTATATAGTAGGTGGAAATGGGCCTTAGAAAAACCTAAAAAGAGTAGAAACCCTAGCAACCACGTTTGTATGGGTCGTGCAATAGTACACGGCCAGTGCAAAAGTACACGAGCCGCAGACTGGAGGTGCTTCTCGACCAATCTGAGTGAGCGGCTCGTACTAAAGCATAAGGGTCGTATACTAAAGAGCTAATTTTAGCCTTCTAAGCTTGCAGCCTGTGCGAAAGCATGCATGTCCCCATTTAGAGTCGTTGTCTTTGTATTTCGAGCGTGCAACTGCGTAAAGGCTTATAGGGCGTGGACTGGAGGTCCGGGTCTTCAACATCTTGGCACACGGGTCGTGCTAATGCACACGGCCCGCACCGGGACTTAGTCACATAAGCCAATGGTTTAGCATGACCGTGTACATTTACACGGGCCGGACCAACCTTCATTTCTTCTAGACTTTGACTCCTTTTCTTTGGCGTATCCATCAACTACCACATTTTTAGCTCGTGGCGTTCAGTCTACCACCATCTTTGAGAATGGCTTTCTACTATTTATTACCACTCTTGCGAATGACCTTCTACACAGTCTGAAGTGCCTACGAGCAATCTACAAATGAAAGCTCACAAAAATGGATCTAGACTCTCATAGGGACATAGAATCCATCAGATCTAAATAAGGTTAAAAAATGAGGGATTTAGATAAGAAAACCAATAAGGGCCATCTAAACCCCTTGTAATGTAAACTCACTTAAATCTAGAAATCTACCAAACAAAAGCTAACAAAAGATATGCTAAATACCTTAGGAAACACATGCTTCTAGAGTCCCCTCAACCTTCGTACCTCTTAATGCACATAAAAATATATTAAAACTAAGTATACCACGGATAGTATAATGGAAACCACAGCGGTACAAAAATAGTGTAATTTGACATAGCTTAGCATACACTTGGAACACCACCGGCAAGCGACACAAGTGACCAACCATTAGGTGCTAAACCGCGAGGACCATAAATGCATCCTAGTAGTACCATGTCATACAATCATTTAATAAAGGAACAAATTATCACAACATATAAAAACCTTGATTCTTAATTGTCCTTATTGGGAAAAAAATTCACTTATACACATCGCCTCATCGGCGAACCCCTAAAAACTGCAAGGCTTAAACCACCTAAACTAATCCTTCTTCCTAGCACATGAACCACTAGCATCGTTATCCTCTTTGGGTAAGCTGTTGGAGCCAAATATAACTGAACCTTGAAGTGGCTGTTGCAGTAGCTCTTTGATCATAGCAACTATTTCATCCCCCTCTTTAGTTTTGTCCTCTTAGTACTTATTATACACGGATTACGCAAGCTCATTAAGCATAGAAAATCTTGGCATCTTCTCCAACTTATCAAGAAAACAAAAGGGATGCGCGTTATCAGTAGTTATCTCATCACGAGTCCCATCCAAAGCATGCGAAGCCTGAGCCTCGCTTAGATTTATAGCTTCAGCATCTTGCATCCTCTTAATATGCAAAGCAAGGTTTTTCTCATGCACTTTTCTCACGCCCCCCCCGCGGGGGGGGGGCGGGGGGG
>JAULKM010000002.1:6764100-6776157 GCA_032355605.1 Rubia tinctorum
GGAAAAGAATGCTGCGTTGGAGAATATCAGATCAGACTTGAGGAGTTTCTGGGAGAGCAAAGAGACCATGGTGAGTCAATCCGATGCTTTGTTCTGCGTTGTTTGTTTCACTATAGTGGTGGTACAATACAATTAACTCTTTTACCCATTTCAGAGTAAGGAAATCAATGATCTCATGAACTGGAAATCTCACGTTTCTATGCAACTGGACAATATCATCAGAAGCAATGCTGTTCTGAGGTTAGGCCGCTTTTCTCTCAGATGAACTCATACATAAATAAGGCCTACTTGGAGGGTTATTTCTTTCAAGTATTCATATCCTTTGCTCTTGTAAATCTGTCAATCACGACTCCTTTTTCCTATACCAGTAGTAACCAATGAAAAATGTTTGAAAAGCAATTTTTTGTTTCATAATAACATGGTAATGCTTGCTTCCCCTTCTCTTAAAACCAGCCAGGTTTTAATTCTTTTGTTCCATAAACTAATGGGAGCATTGAAGAAGCACATTATAAGATATGGAAAATGCTTAACCTTGATTATGATTGTGTTGGTATTATTAGGAGTTGAGAATGATATCATAGCAATTCATGTGGTGTTTCAGGCATGAATTGTTAATCGTTACCAGGATTTTTAGATTGTAATGGTGATTCTGATTCAACATTTTCTATTTAGTTGAAGTAGATAAAAGCCCCATCCCCCTTTCCCCTTTCATTGTTGTGTCATCGACATTAGGAAGTCTCAGTTTGGTCGCATAATGGATTACGTGATTTGATCAAGAAACAATGTTTACCATCCATCTCTTGTATGAATTTGACACTTAGCTCTTTCTCGTTGCAGACTACATGTGGAAAATGTTCAGAGGAATCAAGTACACATGGAGAGCAAGGGCATTTTGATTTTTCTTGTTTGTTTATTTTTTGGGTTCTTGGCATTCACGAGGCTGTTGGTAGATATTGCGTCGAGTATTTATAGTTCATCAGAGAGATCCGGGAAATTTTGGTCATGGAGTTCTCCCTGGTTTCTCCTAATCGCGTGCTGTGGATTTACGATTACCATACTATCACTGTAACCTTCATCATACTCCTATAAATGTACCAATTTTCCAGATTGTGTATAATAAGAGCAGTCATGTTTTACATATCTCTCTCTCTCTCTCTCGAACACGAAACGGTTGCTATGTTATTATTGCAGCTTCTGATGCTTAAGTTACAGCAATGGCCAAGTAATAACCAACTGGGTAAAAACTTTGGTTTCTCATTTGGAATGTTCATGATTACAAGTAAACAAGGTAAAATTTTAGGAATCAGAGGCTAAAAACCTACTGTCATTCCATCTAAAGATCTTCTAACAGAGTCATTACAAAGAATGGTTCAAAGCTGCACACAATCATTGCTGAAACCATGTCATCATGGAGGAAAGTTGATCAAATGGCAGTTCCGTCATGACTGAAAGAAATATGCGAGACCATTAAAAATCCTCTCGCATATCTGCTTTCCTCTTCGCTTGCGTGGAAAGTCTAACGTCTCTTTCACGCTCATATTCTCTCATATCAGCACGTTCCAGGAAAGAGACCCGATCTAAATACTGATTTGAACTCTTTTTGTAAGTTTCAAGCTCGTCTTCCAAACCTACATTACTATCCTTGAACTCTCCCCAGTCTTTTTTTGTCTTGTCAAGTACACTGAGCTTTGGTTTCTTCTTTATCTGTTCAAGAATAGCATCAACAGCAGAAGCAGAGCCAACTGCGGCTTTGCCTCTGTCAATAGCTTCTTTTGAGAAGGCATCAACAAGCTTCTTTACTTCAATTGCTTCACCAGCGAAGTCACGAACTTCGCGTACCTGCAGTCATAACAAAATGAGAAAGTGTACCAGAAAAAAACAGACATGTTCGGATATCAAGTGAAAGAAGTGCAGTCGGGTATGCATCAATGCCAACAGAGACTCGGATGATCAGTTCTCTTGGCAATAGCATGATTAAAATCAAATATTAGCAAAGACAACCAAAATATTGATGCTCTTTGTTTCATAAGTTTACAACATCCATCTAATTAGTTGCAGTTATGGAAGGCAAAATGAGTAAAGAATTATAAATTTTTGAAACAAAATGAAAAGACAATATAAAGTGGAGAAAAATGCCATAGAAAAAGTTAAAAGAGTAATCCAATGACCTGACCTCAACTTTTCCTTGGCCTGGAGCTACAGCGGCAGCATCTTTAACAGCTAACAGAGCAGCAGCAGCAAGTTTCTTAGCATCATCACTGATACCATTATCAGTTACAGTGCTAGACTTCTCTACAGATCCCTTTCCTGTCGATGGCGTCTTTTTAGGTGCCAAACCAAGATGACTCATCCAATTCTGTAAATAGTATGCAAAAAAATTTACACATCACTCCCAGGGTTACCGATCCAGTACTCTTAAGAAAACACATACAGAATCAAGATAGTGGACGGAACCTGTGAAGAAGGTTTCTGAGTTTTATTAGTGGTGGAAGTAGAAGTCTGCTTTCTTAACGCGGATTGCATTGTCTTTGCAGAGACTCCTTTGTTCATCTTCTGCCAGATGGCTTCCACCCGAGCTTTCTGCTCTGGCATGCAAAAACACACCAGGACAATCAGTAACTCAAACTCGAATTACAACAATTCGGGACTCAACACCATAGCTAAGTTGTACTTACAATCGCTTACCCAGCAATTCTTCGGACTGTGGCTGTGAGGGTGTGACTTCTTGCTTTGTGTCCTCTTTAACACTATCCATGATTTCTACATTAAATCAAACAAACAAAAAAAAAAACTAGCATCAACACACTACCAAACAAAGCATGTATCACAGAGTCAACATTGCATTCAAATTCGGAGAAGATGCAGGATCAAATTATAGGGCATAGCAACTTTTTCGAGTAAATGCACAAACACATCCGATGCAAATTACAGAGTACCAATAACTCATTAATTCACATAATCAAAATACCAAAATTAAACAAATGCAAATCCATCAGCATGATTAGTAACGTTAGCAATCATATCAAACTCTTGCTAAAAAAACACTCTTTCAACAATTAAGATGGTTCCAATACAGAAAGCCAAAAGAAGACGCAATTTTTACAGAAAAAATCTAATACTGGCAATCTTTAGCTGGCTAAATTATATCCTTACAGTTAGTGGGATCTGTTCGCCGTTCGTCGATCTGTACAATAATCGGCTCAGCGGCTCAGCGGTGAGTGAAGTTCAATTCGTGGGGGAGGCCGGTGAGAAGTGGTGGTTTGGAGTTGGAGAGGCGGCGTATTTGAAGAAAAGAATTGGACATCGGTAAATTATGATGGACGAGTGACGTATTTTCATAATAAAGTGAAGTGAATATAACACGAAAGATAATTCACGATAGTTATTGTACGTGCAAATAAACCATTCCCGGTGGTTTTAAGCCAGAATTTATTAAAATGACAACTTTACCCATCTATTTTTTTATAGAAAAATTGAAATGTCTATAAATACCCTTAAATTCTAATTATCCTTACTCTTATCCTTCTCTTTCTTTCCTCCCTGCCGATTCTTGCTTCTTCCTCATTCTTTTCTTTTCTCCTTTCTTTCCTCCTTCATTTCATTTCTTTTCTCCATCGGGTTGAATCCTTTCTCCGGTCCAAAGTGGCGTCCGCAGGTGGCGGTGTGGCGAGATTGGGTTTCGATAGGGTGGTTGTGGTGATTGGGTTTTGACGGGGTGACTGGTGGTGATTGAGTTTCTCCATCGAGATTGGGTTTAACGGGGCTAGGGTTTCAACGAGAGGGAGGTGACGGTGGCTAGTGGTGATTACGTTTCTCCGTCAGGATTGGATTTCAATGGGGCTAGGGTTTCAATGAGGGGGAGACTATAGGTTCAGGTGGCAGGATGTGGCTAAGATTTCGACGAGGGGGAGGCGGAGGGTTTAGGTGGCGAAGGAGGAGGGAAGGTGGTGGTGGGCTTAGGTTGCGAGGCAAGACTGAACAGAGGAGATGTGGTGGTGGTGGACCGGTAGCAGGATGGCTGGGTGGCGGGGTGGCGGGGCTGGAATACACAAAGGAGGTGTGGTGGCCGGGGATGAGTGGCCGGAAATGGGTGACGGGGATGGTGGGGATCGCATGGTTGTGGGTTTGGTGGCGCAGTAACAACTTCGAAGCTGCGGTGCCGGAGTGGCGGCGGCGAAGGTGGTGGCAGAACAATGGTGGGACAAGGGGGATTTATGTCCTTCAAATTTTTTAATTAGATTGAAAGGACATTTTGGTAATTTTCGGTCGGTCAAAGGCCGGAAATGGCCGATCAATGTAAAGTAGTTTGAGTTGTTTTTGTACTAAAAATGATCTCACGATTATATCTGCACTTTCTCAAATATATAGGGTTATATTTGTATATTTCCCTTAATAACAAGGTTAAAAAAGAATGAGATGACAACACTATCAGCAACACATAGTTTGGTTTTATACCGACAAACCATTAAATGAGATTATTTTATAATTAGTATAATTAATCAGGGGTAAAATCTTGGGAAAAACTGTATTTTCATAAGCATATCGAAAGACAATATTAATTTAGAATTATAGAAAGATAAACAGTTTTAGTTGCAATATTAAAATTTTATTATAAAACGTGCAGTAATTGTAAGTTTATAACCCGATTAATGCAACCCGAAAATTTTATCTTTATTTTTTCTTATTTTCAGTTTAAACCTTGGTTTTTCTATAATTATATAAAGGCGGTCTTTCAAGGACTCTTAATTTTGTGATTTAATTTAATTTATATTTATTACATAAAGTCTTATTTTAGGCAATTTAAAGTTTAGGAAAGATCTTTTATGCAATTAATGGTAGTTTAAATTAGGGTGAGGTTCTTTTCAAAATAGGCTAACAAAGTGGAGGCTTTGTCGTGCAATTTCAGGAATTTTGTTGTTGGTATATATATTAAATTTACATTTTGAATTTCATTCATTTCACTCATTTTCAATTTCCCAAAAACACACAGTAACACGTAGTAACAGCCTGGAAACCGCTGGAAATCACTGATCACTGGTAATCGTTAATTTTTTTTGGACATTGTTGCGATTTGCTGCATTTCGCGGATATTCACTGAGTTCCTTAAAAAAAATTCATTGTTTGATTTCAGTTTAACTGTACGTTTTTTTGCCCGGACTGTTGTTTTGTTCGTTTTTTGTTGAAGATTATGACCCGCACGAAGCGTGATGAGGTTTCTTCATCGAAATCCCGACTGGAAAATGTTTCAGGTTCAATTTCGTTTGTATTTGCTTTTTGTGTGTAATTTTGTCGTTGTTAAATTGCAGTTTGAATGTTCTGATGAGGCCTGATGAGGTCTGCTTGTAATTATTCGAGGTTCGACTTATATGATTTTGAGGTTTATGTTTTGCATGTCGAGGTGTGCATTTTGGTGATTTTATTGATGAGGTTTCCCCTTTAGTGTTTAACATTCACGTGTTGATATTGATTATCATGATTTAGTATTAGATACGTTGAGGTTTATACCACAATTATCGAGTTTTGTAATCAGTGGTTTATTTTTAATTAATTGAGGATTGATTTATGTGATTTTATCGTTGAGCTTCATGTCTAACATGTTGAGGTCTTAATTTTGGTAGCCTTTTGATGAGGTTTTATCTTTATTGTTTAACATTTTTGTGTAGTTGGTGAGATTCATGCTACATTTATTGATATTTGTCATGTGATGATTTATTTATTTGAATTTAGTTTTGATGTTCTTGTGTAAGATGTTTAGGTGTGCTTTTTGGTAACCTTTGATGAGGTTTTCCCTTTACTGTTTGACATTTATGTGTAACTGCTGATGTTCATGCTAAATTTATTGATGTTTTGTCATCTGATGTTTATTTATGTGAATTTAATTTTGAGGTTCATATCTAACGTGTTGACCTGTGTTTTTTAGTAAGTTTTTATGAGGTTTGCTCTTTATGGTTTGACATTTATGTGTAACTGCTGAGTTTCATGCTAAATTTATTGATGTTTTGTTGTCCAATTTTTTGTAACAGCACCTTCCGAGTCAGCTATTATTAGACTTCGGCGTTCTACACGTACACGTACACAAATTGACACAATGCAAAGTCGTATAGGTAAACTGAATTTACCCCAGACTAGTTCGTCAAATCTTGTACATGTTGAGGAGTCTGTTCCTATTGTACGCCGACAACCAAAGAGAAAGGTAGCTGGTGGTAGAAGAAGAAGTTCTAAAGAAAATGTGCGTTCGATGGCAAGAATTATGAAGTCTCGAAATATGCAGAGAATTTCTAAAGATGAAGGTGCTGATTTGAAAAAAAAATTGCTGGATGTTGCATCAAGTTTGGATGCTGGTTGTAAGTGTTTGATTTTGTATTTTTGTTGGTTTTTTAATGTTATTTTTTGCACTTTGTTGATGTTTTTTATACAGGTTTAGATGGTTCAAGTATGCATTCTGTTTGTGTTGTCGTGTTGGTTTCTAAAACTTTAGTATCTTTGATGACATGTGAGGTTAGGGCGTTGATGGTGGTTGAGTGAGTATCAAAAGTTTCTTCTAGTATTCTTCTTGCCTCAATGTTTTCCTCACTCTTTAACAACAAATTGTAGAATTTCCTTGTCATCTGTAGACGCCATGGTATTCTATGTCTCAGTTCTGGAGCCTAGAAATCAAGGAAACATCATTGATAAGTATATGACCATGTCAATCTAGAAGAACTTCGGGATTTAAAATGGGAACATTATTGAAAATTATGGGAACCTCATTCAGTATCATATGAACATCAACAAATGTACCAAATCATCTCAGATACTGCTCATGCTATTATTTAATTTAGAAGAGGTCAAGAGGTCATCTAGAATTCGGTAAACAACATAATTGATAGTGAAAACATCACTTTTGTAAATATTAACCTCATTTAGAATATTATAAATATTGACAGTTTTTATTACATGTTTTGTGTTTGTGCTCTTTTTGTCGTTGTTCCAGATTTCTATTTTTCCAACTTAGTTCATCTCGAGCTTATGTACTCGTCTGGGATTCTTGTTTCATTGAACATGTTCAATACACATTGGCTGTGGCTGCAGAGGAACCATACTTCACCAAAGTGTTTGCAGGAACATTTTACTTTTGCTTGTTCAATTATTGTTGGCCTTGTGTATAGAACTGATTCTGGTCTTGAGTTATTGTTTTCGTGCAAAAATTTATAAATGCACAGGGTTCGTCCGTTCATTCCCATATATGCTCATGATGCTATTCAAATATCCCATTGTAGCTTGAAATTCTTGTAGATCTTCCGTGTGTAGATTCTTGCCGCGTGTTTGAGGATTGCTGGACCTTCTTCTTCTTTTGGTCTTGTTTTGGAACAGTAGAACTCTTTCTCTTTTTCCTTGGTTCTCTAGTTGTGGATTGTGGCACAGTAAATCTGATAAAAAATTATGAGTGTTGTATTCTTTGATTCTTTGAAACTAACAACAACATTTGTACTCTAACTTCTTTGTGAAGACAATGTCCTAGCTGAGAAGTAGACCTTGCTTAATGCAGTGCACCATTTATCTCGTAGTGTGTACAGTCGCTTGAACCAAGTATGGTTTTGTAGATCATAATTGATGATCATTTATGCCCATTCCTTTTCGAATTCTTCTTCATCTGAGCAGAAAATAAGGCACTTGTCAAATGCTTTACTGAATTCATAGTCGCTCCTCAAATTGTCGTAGTGGCTCATGGCATTTTATTTCTGATGCTAAATACAAAGTATGTGTCTTGTGTTGGGGTACACCTATAAATAAATAAATAAAAACAGCAAGCTCAAATGGAGTTTCTCAAACATTATGTGGGAAAAAAGAAAACTCATTTTATATTAGTTAAACATCATCAGCAAAAAATGAAACCTTGTTATATATTATTGAAACATAAGTAAGAAGACAAATGTATATGTATTATACCTCCTGAATGGATTTTGAGATAACCTGGTCCTGATATGTGAAAATAGTGATATGCTCCATTTCTCCCATAGATTTTTTTGAATGTGTTCAGCAACCACACAAAGGTTTCTATTGTTTCATCGTTGATGAAGGCACATCCAAAGATGACATTCATTCTGTGATTGTTGAGGCCAACAAAAGGAGCGCAGATGAGGTTGTATTTGTTGGTTCAATATGTCGTATCGAAAACCACCAAATCACCATATACTTTGAAATCTTCAGCCACATGGAATCTCTCCAGAATAGTGTAGACATTCTTCCCTCACTCTTAAGGTTTACCCTAAAAAATAAGCTTTCTTCTTTTTCATTCTATTTTGTGAGAATATCAATCAACTTTTGTGCAGCTTCTATTTGTTTCATTCTTAGTCTGCTCACATAGTTGATGTAACCCTCATGGTGCGCCCGATTAATTCTTCACCTCCAACATCGTTTACCATGTACCTATATCCATCTGTTGGTGTCAGTCCAGCTTGTTCCATCGCTTCAATAACTTTTCCCTTTTCAAGGTCTATTTTTCTTTCACTTCGTTGTAGATATTGCCACTGAGGAAGGGTGAGTTCATGATTGTGAGTTACAACATGTTGATGGACTGTGTACATGCCATTCTCAGTCAGTTTGATAAATATTTAGCCCTGCATCCTGTTCTTGTTAGAAATAATTCCTTCCTCTTTATATTGTTATTCTCAACTATAGGAGTTATGGATTTGTTGTTTGTTTTGCCTTCACAAGAATAGGTGTAGTATCTTCCCTTCAGTTTCTTGTCGTTTGTCCTGTGTGTTGTTGATTTTCGTATACTGAAACCTCTTGCTTTTGAGTGGCGGCGGTACAGGTCTTCTAATTCTTCCTATGTTCTTGTTGTCACCCCTTCCAAGTTTTCGCACACGTCAACCTCCTGTATTTCATTACCAAGTCCTATTTTATAAATATCAAATAGGAGCAACAATTATTTTCAAGGCATATATGTAAATCTCAGTAGATAAAATAGAACCTTATAATATATTATGAATAACTGAACCAAAAAAACAGCAATCTCATGATTATATGCAGTAAACTACCGGTGAAAAAAACACAATTCATATGTTATAAATTTCAAACTGCTTCAGGTCCTGTTTTTGAAACATCAAGCAGCAGCTACAGTGAACCTCAACACCGATATGTAAATCTTAGTACATAAAATAGGAACCTCATAACATATTATGAATAACTGAACCAAGAAAAACAGCAAACTCATGATCATGTACTGTAAACAAAAGTAGTAAAAAACATATTTCTCTTGCTATAACTTGTTACATCATCAGGATAAACATGAACATCAATAGGAAATATAGAAATTTCATGCTATAAGATCAATGAACATTAACTATTAATCAGGGAACATCATTCTTATACTGAGCAATGATCCTTAGTTACAACATAATGTATTAGACTTCATTCTGTGTATATGTACATCATATATGAAACAATAATACTCAATTCTTCGTCGACATTACCTGTGATTTGGATAATATCATTTCCTGTTACAAGTTCATGATTTTGATTTGTTGTCAGAGTAAGTTGTTGATTTTTGTGGTGAGATTCATGCATTTTATTTTTCCTGTCAATTCGATCAATTAGAACATCTTTCTATCGCATTCATGAACAAATTAAAGCGGGTTTTAGAATAAATTTGTTTACCAGGTCGAATCTTCGTATTTTGAATCTTCGTTCGTGCTCATGTTTTGAATTCGTCCAAATTTTGTTAAGATTGAAGGTGAAATCGTCCAGAATTCGTCCAGATTTGATGAGCTTCAGATTGAGCAAATTTCGGAAGATGGGATTAAAGATTACAAAGAGAAAGAGAAACCGTTGTATTTTCATGTTCTAGATATTTTCTGTCCATATCTGCGCGCCAGTCCCTCGTTTTTCTCGCCCTTTTTAAATATGGCGCTGAAAAAATAATATTACGGCCATGCCCCAATTTTTCAGCAAGGTGGTTTGCCTTGGTCCCTGCCTAAAGATTAGGCTGCCTCACATGAGACCATCTCTATTTATTATAGTCAGGTAACGTTAATTATGAAAATATTTTTAAAATGAATTTCAACATATACATAATTATAATTTGATCTTAAAAATTATAAAAAATAATTTTTTATAATTAGTCTAATCGTTAGTTAGTTTAACTTAGATCAATTGCAATTGCTCCGCGACTAGAAGTCATTATGTTGAAGTTGAAATATCCGCCGCCATAAGTAAAACAGATACCAGGAAAATGAATTGTACATGGCTCATTCTCTTTAGCACATCATCAAATGGCCTGAAACTATTGAAAAGTTCCCTAGTAACTACGGAGATTTTGGGCGGCATACCATTGTCGGTGAGTAATTGTCAATTATGTTTGTTGAGAATAGGTACCTCTGAGTTGGGCAGTGCTCCAGTAAAAACTGAGATTTTGACTTCAGTTATGGAAAATCTTTAATAGTCTAAAAAATATATAACCAAAGTCAAAAGTTCTCTAGTACAGAGTTCCATTTTTTTTTTTTTTTTTACTTTGGTTCAAAATAACCAGACCAATGTAACCGGCAGCGGACCAATGTTGGTAACTTCTGCATCTATATTTTCATTTTCCATTTTCAACCATGGCCGTCTAGTTTCCATTCTCTAGCATGGATTTCTAGTCTCAAATAAGCAAGAAAGAAAATCTCACAACCACAGCCAGAAGTAACAACAAATCCAATAAATATTTAAAAGCAACCAAATTTAATAAAGGAAAGGATACAAATTTTCAACAATAAAAAACAGATCTAATTGAATGATATGAAATTTTATTCCTCATTAACCTTGTTGATGACGTCCTCCATGACATGGTTGTATACATTAGAGGACCCACCTTCATCGTCGCTGCCATCATCCTCATACTCTTTTATCAATAGTCATCTCCCTTTCCCCCTTAGTTGTGTGGAGGGGGCAACATCCCAATGGGATGCTGACCCAAATTTGTGCCTCCATCGGAACCTTGAGCGTAATTCATGTTCACGTTACCACGGAGCTTGGGCCCAACTGGCTCATTGAGAATGCTCCTTACTGGCAATAGAAAGTAAAACTTCACATCCCCAATCTGGAGAAGGTCCTGTGAATTGAGCCTCACAAGAGAGTTTCCCGGGAAGTGGAGCACACCTTCAACAAAGCACCCATTCTTACCGAGCACCTCAAGGGCAAAACAACGATGTTCGAAGTCGTAGAAAATGTGGGCATGGTAGCGAGAGATGTTTATACCGCCACCCAAGGAGGCGAGATCAACATCAACAGAGGAATTCTTGGAGTTGCGTCCTAGGATGATAGAGTACTTTTTCATGTAGTACTCAAAGTCCTTGCCTTGTAGTTTAGCAAATCCGAACTCCACATCACCATTTCCGCCGCCGCTGCTACCCATTTTTCGGTAGAATTGGAGTTTGATGTTTGCTAGGGTTGCGGGAGTGTTATTTGAAGGCCGTATAGATTCTATTATGAGTGAAATATGAAATGGAATTTTATTTTCAACCATAAATGGTACATACATGTACTAATATAATGATAAATATTGGCAGAATCAGATTTTCTAGGTAAGCATCTGATATCAAAATCCTTATTACTGACAAATTAATAGTTTAAATAAACAAATATTTTGCTAACCGACTCTACCTAATGAGTTTATCTCATCGATGACGTTATCAAAGTTGCTATAACCAGCCTAGAGCTGTCAGTCTCTGACCCGAATGCGAAACCCGACACGTACCGAAACGACCGATTTAACTCGAGAGATTTCAACCCGAATCTAATCCGACATGACTGAACTTCAACCCAAAACCTGATTATAACCCGAGAAATATTGACCCGGCACAAACCCGACACGACCGAATTCAACCCGAACCCGAACCCGAACCCGAACCCGACATGAGATCTATCAACCCGAACCCGATACAACCAGGCTCAACCCGAACCCGAACCCGACACAACCAGAATCTAACCTGAACCCACCCCTGACTCGACCAGACTCAACCCGAAACCCGATCTAAACCCGAACACGATTCAACCCGATAGATCAACTATATAACCCGACATGTAATCAACTCA
>JAULKM010000002.1:6776257-6791774 GCA_032355605.1 Rubia tinctorum
ATTCCAACCCCAAATTTGCCTCTTAATTGAAATCAAATTTCATAAATTTCCTCCTCAAGGGATTAGTATAAATAAGAGATTTATCCATCAAACGTGCAATATTCAAAGAATTAAAATGGCTGCAAAGGCCATTTCTTATTGTTTTCTCCTTGCCATTTTGGTCGTTCTTTCCACCAATTCTACTTGTGCAAGTGCAGAAACTCAATACCATGAATTTGTTGCAAGTTAATTATTATTATTTTTACATTTGTCAGTTGTTTTTTTTTCTATTGTATTTAGTTTATTTTGATGTAGTCTAGATTTAAGTTCTTATGAATTTCATTGGAACAGATTCAACCAATTGAAACAACGAGACTATGCAAAACTCATCCGATAATTATCGTCAATGGACAATTTCTAGGTCAACTCTGACAGTTAAAAATGGTGATTCTGTAGTTATCAAGGTTTCAAACAAGGCAAAGTACAATATTACCATCCATTGGTAAGTTTGAATACATTTCTTTTGGAACTGTAATTTTTTCCCTTAATTGGAAAAAAAGCTTAATAAATTATACAAAAAAGTTATTGTTAAACAATTTTTTTGATGAGATGCTTGTTTTGCGCTGAGTCTTGCTCTTTTTTTTTGCGGACATAAGAAATCATGAGTATATTTTGAGATTTCCCATCAGAGACTTTATTTGTTATCTTGCCATATTTGTAAGAGATGAAAAATTACGAGTAAGTTTTGTTTGTAAAAAGATTTGCAGAATCTCTTCTCAGAAAACTAAGAACAAGAAAGGAAATGTTGAACTGTAAAGAGAATGAATTTTGGGAATGTTTTCTGTATTTCAACCGTAAGGATTCTGTGGGATTACATCAACTATTTATAGATGTAGAGCACCTATCTTATTCTAACTGATTTACAAAATATCTACAGCTAATTAACAGCTAACTAACCTGTAACTAATAACAGAAAGCTAACTAATATCAATAACTGAATAAAGTTAGGACAGTTACTGCACATAGTTAACTGCTATATTTGGAGCTGGAACTGAAGTATACATTCCATCAACATGCCCTTAAGATTATATGTCTCATTCATTTAGATGATATGTACTTCCCATATTTCAGAAACTCATGACTGTTGTGTTGTTAAATGAGTTTGTATAACATTTTACTGCTAGTTCGTTTTTCTGATGATAGGTACAGAGGACAAACTCACAAACTTTGGAGGCTAGATTGCGTTTTCTGATCTGGAAGCCATCGAATTCAATCAACAGAATGAAAAGATGATGATATGAATTTTCTTGCAAAGACTCTAAATTGCGGGATTTTAGATCTTTGACTAAACGAGAGATTTCGCAAACCCTAGTATAGCCGCAAAAACTGATCAAAACTAGCACTCGCTATCTTGAACAACTCGAGAATTGTAACGCTAACTAGCCCGCATGATTAGTTCACAATTCGAAAATTTGCTCGTTAACTAGCCTGCATGACTAAATCACAAATAAAGGGTTATTTGTTCACTAACTAGCCAGCATGATTAGTTCAAAAAAGGTATTGATACTTAATTAACCCGCAAGATTAAACAACAATGAAAATTAATGCTCGCAAGCAATAAGCTCAAAAATCTGGATTTTTTATTGATAATAATGTTGTGTAAAATATCATGGATGGTCTCCCCTATTTATAAGGTATAATTCAGTCAGTACAAATAGAAACAGAAAATTATTATGGCAGATTTAAGAAACTAAAACTATATACAACTAAAATACCTAATTTGAATATAAATGATGACCATATTCATTCAAGTAAATCAATCCAAACATTGGATGAATTTTTGAATGAATCTACCTTATCTAAACCTACCAAATCTAATTCTAATCAAAATAAAACTCCTAAGTTACAATATTTCTAAATTAACTCTATATATGAGCACACTACCTCATTAAAAAATCTAAAGGGAAAAAGAGTATAATGTTAAACTCCTGAAAATACTAAACTAAGAAAAATATAAGAGTAAAGTGCTAAAATAACCCTACATTTATGCTGAATGTGCCAATATAACCCTGCAAAACTAGAGAGTGCCAAAAATAACCACAACTTTATGATTTATATGCCAATCTAACCATGGGAGCCATTGACTTCAATAGTCAACACCGAAATTGGCTAGATTTTAAGGAAATGACGAATTTACACTTGAATTAAAAACAATGAAAAAAGATAAATACGAGTCTTTTCCATTTTTTCTTTTTAAAATTTTAAATTTGAGGGTAATATTGTCATTTCCTTAAAATCAAGCTAATTCTGATGTTGAATATTGGAGTCAATGGTTCTCAGGATTAGATTGGAACATATTTCATAAAGTTAGGGTTATTTTGGCACTTTCTCGTTTTGCAGGGTTATATTGAGACTTTCAGGCTAAAGGTAGGGTTAGAAAAATATTTAACCCAAAATATAATATATGACATTTTTGATATCGTATCATTCCCTCCTTGGTCGAAAAGTTTCGTCCTCAAAATGTGAACGATCTTCTAAAATAAATGTAGATAAACGTCCCACGCCATCCCCGTAAAATTCTGCAAATAAACGGTGACTTAACGCTGACTAGGCAATGGTTGGATGCTGCAGTCCTCCTCTTCATCTCACAAGCTATTCTTTATACCGTGAGTTGGCCAATTTATCTCGAGTGTTTCACATTTTCTCTCCAGCTCTGATACCAACTGATATGAATTTTCTTGCGAAAACTCTGGAATGATGAATTTTAGATCTTTGACTGAACGAGGGATTTCGCAAACCCTAGTATAGCCGCACAAACTGATCAAAACTAGCCCTCGAGATCTTGAACAACTTGAGAATTGTAACGCTAATTAGCCCACATGATTAGTTCACAACTCGAAAATTTGCTCGTTAACTAGCCTGCGGGATTAACTCACAAATAAAGGGTTCTTTGTTCACTAACTAGCCCGCAGAATTAGTTCACAAAGGATATTGATACTTAATTAACCCGCAGGATTAAACAACAATGAAAATTAATACTCGCAAGCAATAAAATCTAAAATGTGAATTTTTTATTGACAATAATGTTGTGGAAAATTTCGTGGATGGCCTCCCATATTTATAGGGTATAATTCGGCCAGTACAAATAGAAACTGAAAAGAATTATTGCAGATATAAGAAACTAAATCAATATCTAACTAAAATACCTAATTAAAATTTAAATGATGACCATATTCATCCAAGTAAATCAATCCAAATATTGGATGAAATCTTGAATGAATCTACCTTATTTAAACCTAGCACATCTAATTCTAATCAAAATAAACCTCCTAAATTACAATATTTCTAAATTAACTCTAAATATGAGCACACTATCTCATTAAAAAAATCCAATAGAAAAAATAGTATGGTGTTAAACTTCTAAAAATATTACACTAAGAAAAATATAATAAATGTCATTTTTGATATCGTAGCAGATGATATATTGGAGACTAGAATACCATATACAATATAGAAAGGGCAGATCTATCTTCATGTCATCATCTATACTTTCCACTCAAGCAAAATCAAGAGTAAATTTTTGTTGGAGAATTGATTTGCGAGGAGATATTATGGAAGGCCACCTAGTTTTGTCTACACCAGGGGGTGGAGTAAAAAAAGTGGAAGACCATAATAGAGTTCAAAATGGGAATAGGGTCATATCCTTTGTTAACAAGGGTGTGGAGACATAGGATATGGAATCTTTTTTTTTGAGTTGAGCTATTTCATTTTATACTCTTTCGGTTCTCATTGTATGTCGAAGACTTCTACTCTGAGCTCTCATTGTACTCATTATTTTATGGTATATGGATCTTAATAAATATCCCCTCACCACGGTGAGCTTTTAATTTTAAAAAAATACACATGCACGAACTTAGATGCCATTTATTGAATCAATTAACCTATTAATCAAAACTCTCTCTGTGTTATATAATTTTGGTGGCTGTTAAGAGGATTTTATAGAAGCAAGATTTAAATTCTAAATTAGAAAAAATCAAAATAAAATATTCGACATGCATTAATTGGGTCATAAACTTATATTACTGCACGTTGTATAATAAAATTTTAATATTGCAACCAAAATCTTTTACCTTTCTATAATTATAATTCAACCCGTCTTTCTATATGCCTATGGAAATACTGTATTTCCCAAGATTTTGCCGTTAATTTATAGGTTTTGACCAAGATAATATTTTCCAGAATAGCATCTCCTATTATTAGACCGTCTAACATACTAATTGCAATTTTGTTTTTTATAGCATTTAAAGTCAAAATATAATTATTTTATTTTAGCAATAAATAGAAATAGGTATCAAATTATTTAATTAATTATATTAATTATAAAAATAACTCTATCTAATGGTTAGACATTTTAAAATATATGATTTTTCCAAACGACCAAATTCTGCAATCTATATATGGTTAACAAAGATTGAATGGTGGTGTCTCTTAATTAGATCCTAGAGTAGAATGCTTATATATATAATGGGTATAACCCATTTCAATCAGTTTTATGACGGGTAAAAAGTGGACTGGGTTGAAACCCGCTCAACATGTGGGTCAAAAATCACCCAATCTGTGTGTTGAAAATAATTACCCAAGAGTTTCGACTCATATGAGTTTATATACCAACCCATATGGTAAATCCACAGGTTGCAACTTATATATTGATCCATATGGATTTATATACCAACTCATGTGGGTAAATCCACGAATTTCAGCCCATTTATTGACCGATTTGAGTTTCTATGCCGACCGATATAGGTAAACTCGCGGGTTCATCACAACCTATTTATTGATACCCATATGCCTAAACTCTCGAGTTTCAACTCACATGCTGACCCATATGCCAAATTCGTGGTCAACTTGCATATCCAACCCCGACCCATAGTTTTCAATTACTAATTTGATTGGTTACCCATTTTACTCATTAGTCACTTTACCCATTCCCATACGGATTTAAAAATGATGAACTCACTTGACCTGCAAATTACAGATTCATTTTTTCATCCCTAAAAATATATTTTGAAATATAGATAACTATAATTGAACCATAGAAGTTATCGGAACAATTTTTTTAAAATAATTAATATAACAAGAGACTTTCTCAACAACTTTATTCCGGAACCGCAAAATTTAGAAAACTAAATAATGGGAATCAGTTGAGATTAAGCACAATGCCACCAACATTCACAAAAGGGAGCGGGTTGGGGACCAATTTGTCTGCAATCAGCCCACGCGTCCGGCCCGTGCCTTTGGTGGCAGTCGTCCCAGCAACCTTGGCTCGCTTCGCTCCCGCTATTGCATACTTGCCATGGATATTGCTCGAAGCAAGGCAATTTATTCTCCTTACCACTCACCATTGATCCTCCTGTCTCGTAACAGTGGCGGATTCAGAAATTATAAAAGCAAAAATCAAAATGACATTTTGTGTTAACATATGATGATGTAGAATGTAAAAAGATATGTTTTACATCAAGATCAAGACTAAAAGTAAAACAAAATAGGAATTCTCCTACTCTATTAATGTCTTATTCTACCAAACTGAATTCTTGTTAAACTGAACTAAACATAGTAAAATAATATAAACAAGAGATCAAAACTAAGCTAAACCATATCAATCTAAAATTTTACAAAAATGAACTGAAATGCAAATAAGTGAACCCACTTACTCGCATTGACGCTTGTATCTATCTAAATCGTATGTATTCAATTTGTGTGCTGGGAAAACTAACTTACCAAAGAGCAGAATAGCAAGGAAAGCATACAAATGCACAATCTTAAATGCCATCTCTCTAATCAATCAAAACTCTTTTGTGTTTCTTCTTTCTATATGTTTTAGGTCCTGAATAAATTTTATAGTTTTGTTATGATATATATATATATATATATATATATATATATATATAGTGACTAGAATTGTTAGTTGTTTTTAGTACCCCACACATTCATTACCAAATTTCATAAATACGTTACAGAATATGCTTCACTAAATATAATTGACTAAATAAGATTTTTTTTGTAATTTACCAAGATAGTGATAAAAGGCCGGCTTATTGAATAATTGTTTTGTTTTATTGGTTTGGGCAGCTATTTGTATTGACAAATGGCTGTTTTTTTTTATGCAGATGGCTGTTTGATTATTAATGGCTTTGTTTGAAAATATTAATTGTAACTATAGTTACTTGTTTTTATACAAAATATAATTTAAGAACATTGCTACAATTAATTTTTTTTAATTAAATCAATGTTATTTTTTCTTATTGTTCATGTACTTTTACTTCTTTTCATTTCAATTCAGATTATTTAAACTTATAGATTAAATGAACATGACCTTATTATTAATTTCTTAAAATAATAAAAATAGAAAATAATGGTAATACTAATTGATTGAGCTGTGAGAAAAGTTGCAACCAGTGAATATGGAAATCCCTTACTCCAATTAAGGTTTACAAAAATTGTATATGTGTATTGAGTCTGTCTCTTGAAAGACGGTCTTTCCATCAAAGTTTAAAGTGAAAATTAGAAGAAATTAAGATAAAATTTTTGGGTTGTATGAACCGCGTTATAAAATTTATAACTACTACACGTTGTATAATAAAACTTTAATATTGCAACAAAGACCTTTTACCTTTTATTATCATAATTAAGCTCCGTCTTTCCATAAGCCTATGGAAAGACCGTCTTTCCCAAGACTATGGAAAGACCGTCTTTCCCAAGACTTTGCCATTTATTTTTTTTGGAAAAATGCTTTCATTTCAAATTGTGGAAAATCATTTGAATAGAAATTGGGTACCCAAAAGAGACCTCGAAACCGAAGTCCTTCAAATCCGAGCACAATGCTACGTGATCTCATCATCTTCCGGTATCAATCCCAGATCAGCTCTTGTCAGAAAATTCTCACTAGGATGCTACCACCACTTGAAAATGTTGTATCCCAATATTGCAGAGAATTAGAGATGAAGAGCAAACAAAACTTGAGAGCAACGGTAAGCAGATTTAATCCACACCACCAACAATAGCATTACAAGCAAAAACACAACATATTCTAAATACCAAAATTCCAGCTGAATTCAGTCAGTGGTTACAAGATGATGATGAAGGCTACAACGAGTCCTCGTGGTAAAGATGCAGCCCCAGGCCTAAGCGAGCGCAAGCTCTCCTAAATGCCATCGCTTCTGCCTTCTGCACTGCATCTCCATACCCTGGCTCGTTCACTGCTGCTGTTCCGGTCGACTCCCGGTGTATCTAACCACACATTATCACAGTTTCACATTCAGCAACCACAGAAAACAAACTACGTGGCATCACGGGCAGGGTATACATGTACTGGACTACTCATGGACTCAAACATAGGTGCACAGAGACAACATTAAGACTACCAACTCAGGTGATATCTAAAGGTCGCTACCAAACACTCGCAGTTACATTACTCGCTTACTACTATCCAGGCTCTCCTGCATGCTACAGGCTTATCCACAATCTAACACACAACTCAACTTCCTTCCATCACTGAAAGCACTATCTCTTCTTCTAGCAAGAATAAAAATGGGAAAATTTTCAAACCTACAATTCACAACTTCCCATAGATTGTCACGAGGTTCTCATGCTAGCATCCCATCAGACTACTTGATATTGAAGCTTTAGCCTTGAGATCGTTCTTTTTTGTGCCAAAAAAAGATGTCGGCACCAGGGACAAAAGATGGCAAGTAGCTAATCACACTAGATAAGTGAAGCAGATCTCAAGAAAAGTCAGACACACACTCCTTAGGTAGTTGTGCAAATGCAAATCAGAGGCCTAACATTAATCATCTATTTTTTGGACGGAAATTGGCAAACACAAGTGGTGGACTTATCTATGCAAAAGAAATTGCAATCAAAACAAGATGCAATGGCAAGAAAAAGCAGGAAATGATACCTCGGCATCAGTCCCATATAGCGTTACACGATAAACAACAGAGACCGACTTCCCATCCGCAGAGTAAGTGATGCTGCGAACCTCACCAGACCACTCTGCAACATTACAACCATTCATTCTCAAAACCATAACACAAAAGGGTACTATTATCATCATTTGTCATCATAACATCAAAATACCTGGAGCATGTAAGTTCATGATTCGATTGACTATGTGCCTGTAACAATTATGCAATCAGAACAAAAACAGCAAACAATTCAAGTGAAAAAGTTAGGTATATGAATGGTACCAGGGGATGTATCTGATGGAGAAGCCAGAGGGTTCGGTGCGGGAAGAGATGAGGGATTCGGGGACTTTCTTGTTGAGCTCCTTCAAGATTTCCGACAAGGGTCTGCTTATTCCGGAGGTGGGAACATCCTCGTCTTGCGCGCCGAAAGGAGTGTCATTTTGGTCGGCGAACTTGGCGTTTTTGGAGGCGGTTGCAAGTGAGCGGCGGTGTGGGTTGAAAAGGGATGCGAGCAGAGGCTTTGATTTCCTTAGAGATGACGAAAACGCCATTGTTAAGCACTGCAAAAATGGAGGGAGGGAAGGGGGTTTTCTTCTTCTTTCTTGTTCGAGGGTTCAAACTATGAAGGGCTACCGCTTTGTTGGTATATTGCAATCACCCCCTCAACATTTGTCTAAATTATCGGAACTCGGGAATTTGGCATGGATTGAGCACATGGATACATTTTAATTATTTGGGATTAAGTACATCACTCTATCTATTTTTAAAGAACTCGTATAACTAAATCTGTCATTAATGATTGGTAGTTAGGAGGGAGTATTGATTTGAGAAATTTGAAATCTAAAATTTGCAACCAACTTGACTTGAACTTTCAGATAGACACACAATGCAAATGATATGAATACCCTCACAAATGATATGAATACCCATATGGATTCCGCAAACAAACTTTCCAACGCTTCCCAAAATCACCACCACCGTACACACCATCATAATTTCCATCCAACCCGCCACCATTCTCATTTTGCCACCGTCCCATCTCACACCCCAACGCCTATTTTGCCACCCTCAGTGGGAGCACAAATTTTCCTTTTCTTAATAACTCTCTTAAAAGGTTGATGGTTGCGTTTCAAAAAGTTCACGTTCAAATATCATATATCTTCATCAAGATTCACAATTGCAATAAGAGCACGAAAAATTAAAATCTAGCCGCACCCAACCCTCCTCCTCCTCCTCCTTCTTCAATTTTCCCCCATCTTCCCATTAGGGGAGATGGGGAACAATCGTTTGTTTTAATTTATGTTTCTGTTATTCAATAAGTGTGAGATCTATCTCCACAGATTAGTTTTGTTCTTCGACCTAATCGATAAGATCGTTGTGTTCATGATGATATATCGATTTAATTGTTCACGTTGATGTATTGTTCTCGATCTGCTTTACAGATCATGTGTTCGTAATTTCGTTTGTGGTTTTGACTCCGAGTTTCCATTAATTTGGATACGTCAGATATGTGTCAAATCTGTGTTTTTCAACGTATTTACTGTTTGGACGACATAGATCGTGGTTGGATCAAATGGTGTAAAAGATCCCTATTTGGCGCAGTGATATTTGATGCGTGACACGCTCCTCTTTGCCAAGTGGTCATGTTTTTCGCAGAAACAAGTTAATATATCCGAGAGTAATGTTACCATTTTTATTGGATATCTGATCTGTAATAGTACAGACGATCAGTCTAGTTGACATGTAATTTATATATCCTTGCAATATGTTAGTTATTGTTAGAGTGAGTTAGATTGGATGTCAACTCCATTCATTGTAATCGTCGCTGTGTGTTTTTTCCAGCATTTTGGAATGATTGATTTTTTTTTTTAAAAAAAGACAATTGCAATGGCAATTTGCTCTTAAACTTTTTATAAGTTGTATAAATGAGGTAGGTGACATTTTCTAAATCAAACGTTTATAAGGCAGACTCTTTTCCCTCGAGTTTAACTAAATAAAACGGTGAAAAGTTTTTCCATAGCAAAAACATAACGGTCCAAATGTAAGTTCATACGGCAATGATAAACTAATTTTTTTGCATGCATGAGTAGTTTAATCATGAAATCATGCAGTAATTTATTTGAATATTACGTAATTCACACACACACAGAGATGACACTACAAAAAAAACTTCCAGTTGTGACGCTTTTTTGAAGCATCCGTGATACTTAAAGACGTCGCTAAAATTATTAGTGACGCCTTGTGAAGTGCATCTATTTAGCGTGTCACTAAAATTTTGTGACGCTTTGAAGTATCGTTATATTTTTTTGTGACGCTTTAAGATGTAGTTCATTTTAGAAGTGTCACTAAATTTGTGACATGGGTTGATGTAGCAATTTAGTCTAGTGACATGTGCACATGTCACAAAATATTTAGTGACACTTGAAGGTGGAGCAAATATTGTGACATTTCCTTACTTGTCACAAAATATGCGTCACTGCAGGACTTTTTTTTGTAGTGGTTGGACGAATCAAGATCTAGCTGACTCATTTATTGAAAGTGTTGGAAACAGTGGCGAATCCAGAAAATTTTCAGTGGGGTAACCACTAATATATAAAAATATATATTTAATATTAATGGTAAAAAAAAATTTACATGGGATAACCAAATACTAATAACCCATATTTTTTTTTAATATGGGGTGGTTACCCCATGTTACTAGCTAGATCCGTCCATGGTTCGAAATCAAACATCCGAATTTATTCAACGGACTCATAGAAATTTACGAACATGTACGTATATAATGTACTACTATAATTTGTGTAAACTAAAGGGTGATAATTTAACATAAATGCTACTTTTCTAACATATAAAATTTTATATGTGTGGAGGTGAGAGTCCAATGAAATTTTAACAAGTGTCAATTAAAAACTACAATTAAATACATCCTTTCGCAGCTGAATTGACATTGAAAGTAATAAACTCAATGAGGTGAATTTGAAGAATTTGATCGAGCTCACCATCTAAATTTGAGTTTGAGATGAATTTTTCCGATCTCGAATACGAACACATTATTCGAACTTGAGCACATTGCTCGATTAGTTTACACTTAACATCTTTAGAGCATCCACAATAGTACCTCACCTCCTTAACCCCATTTTTCTTATTAAGAATCACTCATTATTTAAGGAGGTTTATTGTGGAGTTTTAACAATCACCTCTTAATAAGGATTTGCTCATTACTTAAAGAGTTGATACCTGTGTAATGAGCCAGGTTTAATGGTAAGTCACACTCTCAATAACTGAGAGGTCACGAGTTCAAAACACACCCCCATCAAGAATTGTGAATATTAGAGCAATTTCTTGATGGGGTTTACCCAGTGTCGTGGGATCGTGTCGGAGGTCCCCGCTGTGGTTTCCCAACTTGCAGGTGGTCGGTGATGGTGAGATCGTGGTGGTTCCGGTTTCAGTGGCAGCGGTTCGTTGGTGGTGCAACGTTTGAGTGTTCTCAGGAGGGCGTCCCACTTAATATGTAATTTGGTTGCTTGTATGTAAAATTTAAAAAAAAAGAGTTGATACCTCTTTATTTGTACATTGTTAACCAATCAATAATTGACACTTACTTTTGTATACTTAATTAATTATAATTTAAAATGGAAAAAAAGTGTCTAAGGAGTGTTTATTTAAGGAGATTCATTATTGGTAGTTGGTTCTTATCTAATTTTTATCAAAATTCATAATGTGACATTTAAAAAGTGCTCCATAAGTCCACTACCATTATGAATGCTCTTAATCCTTCCTTTTTACGGGTGTTGGGCTGTCGCCCATTGGGTCCGTATATGGAATAAGCCCATACAAAGAGCCCAGTCCAGATCAGATGGTGGCGATAGACCCCACTTTCGAAATGTGATCCTGAATTGGCCTATCAAATTTCCTCAACTCCAATTTCCTTACTCTTGGTATTATTGTGGGTGTGGATTCTTTTCTGGTAATCCAATTGCTTCATAAGGCAATTATTTTGTATTGATTTGTTTTTGGCGCTAATTGTTGCAAAAACCTGTGATCTACTTCGATAATTTTGCTGCAGTTTCAGAAAACTGAAGTGCTCAGATGGCTTCAATCGTAGCTCAGCTTCCTTCTCCTCCAATGGCTCTTTTCAATGGAAAGCAACCCCTTTTCAGTAACACTACTCATCGGAATGGTGCAATGCCTCCCTCTAGTGGTAATTTATAATCCCTTTTGTTTGTTTTTGTTTCTTCCTTTCCAAAATGAAGCTTCTAGAAGCATCGTTGAACATGTTTTTTCATCGTTACTAGTGTTTCTGTAGAGCTTGTTTTGCTGGTGAAATGTTTTAGGTGCAGAAAGAAAGTTCATTTTCATACCTTTTATGTTGTTTTCTGGCACTTCATTGTGTTGTAAGTAGAATAACTCGGATCATTTTATATAGTGGTCTGCATATTACATGTTTGATAATTGGCTGCAAATCTATATTAGCTGGAATAGATGAAGAGAGATTTATTGTTTTGGATGACTGTATTAGAGTATGCTTGATAACATTACTATGTAGGAAAGTCGCGTCATGCGTGCATTCTATGCTATCGAAGTTTGCAAAGTTGCGATCCAAAGATGTAGTTTAAAGCGGGCAGATTCTGTATAGATTCAGGTTTTAGAGCTGTTGTTTTTCCTTTACAATGTATGATGTTGTTTTGCAGGAAGACGGGTTCGATTTGCCCTCTTCGCGAAGGCTGCACAGGAAACCTCTGAAGGTTCAACCTCCCTGAGCATTTATAAGTCTGTTCAAAATGTTGCAAGTCCCCATCTCATGCTAATGAGAACCAATGTTCATATGCATTTTCCCCTGTGATTCTATCATGTTTCCACTCTTCTGTAGAATCTAAATCTTGTATATGAATGAAACTACGCGATCACGCGTTGATCGTTTCCTTCAAACTCTTGATCCTTGTTGCTGTGTTTGTAAGTGGGATGCTCCAGAAGATAGGATTGCCCTATTCGGGCTGGGATTCGCAGCAGTTGTAGGTCTCTGGGCAAGTTTGAATGTTGTCACGGTAATCAGTTCATCACCTTGCTAGTTACTCTCCTCACCACAAAACAAGCAACTTGTCAACTTTATTCTTGGAAGAGAATGATAGGTTTCATGAACAAACTTGGAAGAGAATTTAGTAGATTATAACTGGATTCCCAACTTTATTCTTGTGATCACGATTAGGCTGTTGACAAGCTTCCTCTTCTCCCAAGTGTATTCGAACTGGTTGGCATACTGTATTCCTCTGTAAGTATTTTTCGCTTCGAAGTTTTTGAATGGTGGTGTGGTTTTGGATTCATCATCCGAAAGTACCATCACTAACTTTGTTCCTGTTCCAGTGGTTCATCTACCGTTATCTCTTATTCAAACCAGATCGGTAAGTTTTCCATTCGCACTTTTTCCGGTTTTGTTGTTGTCACTTCTGATGGTATCACTAGTTTTATTCTGGTAAAGTTCATTCCAAGGCTTTCTGACATTTGTTCTGTTTGTTTAGGGAAGAACTGTTTCTCTCTATCAAAAAGTGGATATCGAACATCCTGGGCCAATAGAGTCCAACCGTGTATAAAATGGGTGCTGTGTTTGTTGCTCTCACTTTGTTTCCTGCACTATTTAAACAATGTAAATTCATAGGGGGGGAGAAATTGCCTGTATAATATTTGTACAACAGTTTCATAAGTAGGAAATGTGTACTCTTTTCAGACGTTTTTTCCCTTGGTTTAGGACAAGTCATATATTGTTCAAGAAAAGGGGAATAAATTCTCAAGAAAACACAAGCATTCATTTCCCACATCATGCTAGCAGTTTAGCGCAAACAGATCACGAAGGCCTGAGCACGACATAGTTAGATCCACTAGTCTTCTGTATCTTTGAAATCCTCCGCAGTATAACTGCAAAAGCGTCCTTGTCCTGCACGATGACAGAGAGCATAAATACACATCGCCTGAAAAGCCAAGAAAAAGAGCTCAGAGAAAACAACACCCTATCACCTCTCTTTTCCTGAGTCTCGGTTTGAATTTTTCAACGAGATTCTGAGTGGTAACTGGCCCATTCTCCAGTAAAACAGCTCTTATCTCATCTTCAGTGACGGGGCCAGTTGGAGGCGTAGAAACTGGCCTTGGAGCTGGTGGTTGCGCTGGTGCAGCTTTTGGGGCTGTGGTGCTCTTTGTAGAAGGACTCTCTGATTTCACAGGCTTCACGTCCTGAAAACCCCAAATATAAGCAACATAACAACTAGTATATGCTTAGATTGCAAAGGCAGATAGACCACCGGAGAAAAAGATTCACTAACATTTTCAGATTTGGTCTTTTTGAGAGGCGTCCCATTTGCTTTTGTTTCTTCACTGATCTTCCGTTTCCCCTTAGACTTTGAAGTGGGAGGGGTTCCCTTACCAGAGCCAGAAGCAGTTGATTTTGATGAAGTATGGTTCTCAGCAGGTTCTTGTTTGACAGCTTCCTTCTTTGGAGCCAGCACAGGAGAAATATCATCATCCACCTGGCCAAATTAAAACTAGTTTGGTTATCTAGTTCATAATTTCCAACCAGGTACACAACTCAGACTCGCAATTATTCACAAGAAATGCAAAACGGTAACATTGGATTCTTGAATCTGGAGAAAAAATCGAATCAGTGGAAGAAGTTATAACGCTACATATAGATAGTCTTACATCATCATCATCGTCGTCGTCATCATCATCGTCATCGTCTGAATCATCTAGGCCATTTGCACGCCCAAGTAATTTCTTCAATTCCTTTCCAGATTTGCTCAGCCCTTCTCCGCCTCGTCCATCCTCTTCATCACCTTCCTCCTCATCCTCCTCATCCTGCAGAGGGATCAAAACAGTATATGGGATATAGAAGACATAAAGCAACCAGTTCATATAGTGCAGCGCAGCGCAAAGTGAAAAAGAGCCCAACTTATGCAAAGAAGGCTACTCAATATCAGCCACTCCACCACTATTTACCAACATGGTCAAGCCACCCACCACCGTTTGAAAAAAGAGAGCCTTCTAATTACCATTCTTATTTATTCCAATTCTCTGCCTTTGTCCTCTAAGAGAGCAAACATTCCTTCTAAACCGTTTCAATTTCCTGAAACCAGATAGTACTGTTGGCATCTAGTCTATAATTATCTTACAAACATTATTAGATGTTTCAACTCTCCCTTTTCTGGATTTGAATCTCTTCTGCAGTCCATTCTGATCGCAGAAGGGCTAAAAAAGGCAAAGTGAAATAGCAAAGCGGGTAAATCCTATAAACCCACAACTAAAATGCATCGTCTTCTAAATCACCTAGACATCACGCAAAAAGCTAATCATGCACCATAGTTCTGATAGCAATACTCGTGCTAACTTGTATACTTTAAAGACTATAATTCAGGTTCCTAAATGCTTTCACACAAGATGGTCATCTCCTATAACTGAATTTAATGACTGAAAGATGGTGACAAAGGCTAATCACTGCATCCTCTCAGAATTGGTCTTTCCACGAGATGGGCAAATGAGCACAAAAAGTTTTCCAGCATCATCAATGACATTAAAGACAAAGTGTAAGA
>JAULKM010000002.1:6799802-6813332 GCA_032355605.1 Rubia tinctorum
ATTTTAATAAATCCGTGGAAAAGAGAGGCCTTTCTCAACAGGAGATAAAAATGAAATGAAAAGAATCTTCCTTTTTCAATAACATAGGGTGTTCATAATCTGGAGTAAAAGGATTTGAACCTTTGCATGCCGGTACCAAAAACCGATGCCTTACCACATGGCTATACTCCATATGCCTGTTTTGGATGGTAGGAACGGGGAGAGGGGGTTGGATCGTCTTCTGCCCAATGCAGTACCGCCCGTTTTTGGTTCCCATTGAGTTTACCTTGTTCACAGGTGGACCCCATGGTAGCAAGAAAGGGCGATCTTGTGCTATACTCCGATGATCTCTTTCCTACCGAGGCAAGGTGCTTCATGAAAATTGGGTCCTTTTGTTTAGAGCATTAGGCTAGGAGGTTTTTGCCAATTTAGGTTGTACGACATTTTGAATTTGTAAAACACAGTTGGCTTCAAATATACCATTCAAAGAGTTGGGTTAGGAGAAATCCAAGTCAAAGTAGCTCAAACAGCTTAATTTTGGCGATCCCATCTGAGGATAAAGAGTATATTCGTAGACCACGGCTAGCTTAGACATGTTCAGAATATAGATCGGCTATAAGTGAACCCACCTTTTAGACAGGTTCTCTTTTTGAACTCCCAATATGGTTTGAGTTAGAGACCTTCAAACTAGAGAGAAATATAAAAGCCTAATGTTTGGTATTGTGATTGCTATGATTTGGGACGTTGACTCGAGCAGATCCATCTGATGGAGTGAGGTTGACACTGCTAGATGCTATCACGGTACAAGTGGACCATTATCTTGTGCTACATCTTCCATTCATCCAACAAGGCAATCAAGACATTGTGTTTAACTTAGGGGTGAGTGTCGGTTCAGTTTAATTGGTTTTCGATTCGGTTTTTCCCCTAAAAATCCCAAAACCAAATCCAACCTGAATAACCCAAATTATCCTAACCAAATTCGGAATTCGGTTTTGGTTTGAAACCGAATTCAACCCGAATAAACCGAATTGATTGCAATTTTTTAAAAATAATTACTAAAATTGAATAATTTAAATTAAATTAAAATATGTAATCTAATTTTTACATCATCAAAATAAAGTTTTCAAAATAAAAATCCAATTATGATAACATAAATTCAACCTTAACAATTTTAGTATTACATTTAAGATTAAAGAAAAAATAGATCGTTTTAATAATCATCTTCAAAGCCTTCACATTCTTTAAACTTTCAAGCACTCCACATTCACATTTACCTTCAACCACTCCACAAATTTACTTAGAGTAACTTGTGTTATTTATTTATTACCCCAAACTTACTTAGCCTTTAGAGTTTGGGATAATTTTTTAAATATAAAGATTGGTTCTCCAACTTAAATTTATTTATTTTTGTTTTAAAATTTAATTATTATACATATTTATTTATTTATTTATTTAATTAATTAATTAAAATTCGATATTCGGTTCGAGTTTCAGTTTGAGTTTTAATATCCAAAACTGATTCAAAAACCATATTCAGAATTCGATTTATTCAATTCGGATATCCGAAAATTGTAATTAAATTCGATTCGGGTTATTCGAATTTGGATAATTCGGTTTTCAGTTTTTTTTTTCACCCCCAGTTCGACTAACTAAGCGCAACTCGAGTTCTCCCCCCTAATAATTGATGGTCTCTATACACCAGGTTGGCTGGAGCAAGCTCTAATACACCATGTTGGTGTGGAGCTCAAGTGGGAGGCCACCCCACTCACTCTGTGTGAGTCATCCATGTGGGAGTTCATCCATCCTACCTTGTAATAGATAGACTTTGTTTCTCACTTAGGTATGGTGTTTGTTTATCAGTGTATCAATTGTAATAGAAGATAGGCTAGCACAGTATTAGTCATCAGCTAATATGTAGGATAGACTAAACAATTGTGATTGTGCAATCAAACCAATTGTAACTCATTCCTATATTAATGAGAAAAAGCCTAATCTTTGTTTCAAAAAAACTTCTTCTTCACAAACTCTATCTCCCTCCTTTTCTCTACAGTCACCTTTTTCCCCTTCCCCTTCCCTTTCCCTTTCCCTTTCCCTTTCTATCTCTTTCTCTTCAACCACCTTTGAATACGCCTCCCTTTTATTTTTATTTTTTTCCTCATCAACCTTCTACTTACCTTTCTTTTTGTTAGCCTTCTGTAAAATGTGAACGTATTTTATTAATGGTACAAGAGTGCAATATATAGACAGAATATACATAATGACAAATGGAAAATGATTCTATCTAAGGTACAAGATATACACAGAGTATTTTATTATTATGCAATATTGTAGAATATTGAAGAAAATATCTCCTACACTCTTCCTCAAGTTGGAGCATGAGGATCTCGAATGCCCAACTTGCCAAGTAAACCCTGAAATGCTGGTCATCCAAGTGCATTAGTTAATAAATCAACTAGTTTACTGGAAGTACAAATATGATGAATAACAATGTCACCAAGATGGATCAAATCACGAACAAAATGACAGTCAATCTCTATGTGCTTGGTTCTCTCATGAAACAAAGGATTGATTGTAATATGAAGGGTTGCTTAGCAATCATAGTATAAATGCACATGAGTAGGATAACCAACTCCCAGTGATTAAAGAAAATATTTAAGACACATCAGCTCACAATAAGCAACGGGAAACAGTCGGTTTCTTCTTCATCTTCGAAAAAATGGGAGATTTACCAATCATCACAAAAGAACCAGTCAAAGATAACCTAGTGATTAGAAAAGCTGCCCAATCATAATCACAAATGGAGTAAGCTGAAGCGAGCTCTTAGTTGACAGGAAAAAAAAACCCTAACCATGATGACTATTAAGATAATGCAAAACCCGCAGTGCAAAATGCCAATGTGTCAACTCCATAACCTGGGCCAAGGTATATAGCGAGTAGCTAAGCTCTGAAAGAGTGATGGTGAGATAAATGAGCTTGCCACCGAAGCGGAGATACTGCACATAATCATCAAAAAGAGGACCATCAACTCACGTTGAATTGTGTTGTTGTTCCATGGGAAAATGTGGGTGTTTTGCTTCTAATAATCCAGTATCTCAAAAAATACCCAAAATATATTTCCGTTAACACATAAACATGCCATATGGTCAACAAACTATCTCAATGCCCAAGAAATACTTTAAGGCACCAAGATACTTCATATGAAAACAGGAGCACAAATACTGAATTTAGTCATCATCTCCTGAGACGAACAAGAAATAATAATATCATTAACATAAACTAGAACATGAAGAGACACACCATCTCGTAAGTGTGAAAACAAGGAGTAACTCGTCTTAATCCTAACAAATCTAAAGAGGATAAAAGCAGTAGCAAGTTTAGAAAATATGTTCCACAGTGCTTGGTGACAACCATAAAGACATTTGCAAAGCTTGCAAACCAAACCAAGTTCCGGGAGCGTATAACGGAGAGGTTGACACATATAAACCTCCTCCTTAAGATCACCATGCATAAATTCATTATGAACATCAATGTGATGAAGATCCCATCCACGAATGGAAGCAACAACCAAGAAAAGACAAACTAAACTCATCTTAGCAACATGAGCAAACGTCTCTGTGAAGTCGGTACCCTCAATCTAACGATTACCAAGAATAACCAAATGATATTTATAGCTCTCAATAGAACCATCAGACTTGAACTTGTTCTGATACACCCACTTGCATCCAATTGCCTTCTTCCCAGGCGGAAAAGGAGTAAGAAGCTATGTTTAATTCCTCTCGAGTGCGTCAATCTCATCGGGCATAGCTGCATGCCAATGAGAATGGTGAGAAGCATCAACATAAGTAATCAGGTTGGCATTATCTATAACTACAATTAAAAATCTAGAATGTGAAAACCAAAAACTATTACAAGAAACATAATCAGCAATAGGATAACAAGTACCTGAGAATAGTGCAGCAGGCAACGAGATCTCAGCGGAGGGGGGGGGTTTATTGAGCAAGTATAAGAGCAAATATAATCCTTCAATTTAACAGGAGGTTGATGAAGATGATGCTAGGAGGCCAAACTGTCCGAATAGAGTCCGATGATGAGGAAAACAACTTGGAAGTAGGTTGCAATTTAGCGACGGATGGCCATGCAGCGCAGGGAGCCAGCTGCAACTCTAGTGGTAGCTTCCGTGGCTCGGTAGAGGACAACGGAGGCTCGGGAAGAGCTAGCCATTAACCAATCACAGACGGATGTGTCTCCAGAGACTGCACTCGCGGAGGCGTTGCTGGTCGCAGCTCAAAGGGAGACAGTGGCTCCATTGGTTCTGGAGGCTTCGAAAAGAAGTCATCATAAATAGCATGGGATGAAGATAGCAGTGGATCATCAGGTAAAGTTTTCACAGAAACTAGTGCATAGGTAAAGCAGTCTTCATAAAATATAACATCCCGTCTATCAAACACAATACAAGACTTTAAATTGTAAACACGCCAGGATTTCTTGTCAAAAGGATAGCCAATAAAGACATACTTCCAACTTCTAGATGAAAACTTATCACGCGGCCATGGAATCTGAGAGGCAAAGCACAGACTACCGAATACCCGGAGATGACTGTAATCTGCTGCGCGACCGTACATAATTTGACGGGGTGATTGGCTATCAAACACAGGTGTTGGTGTGCGTTTGACAAGGTAGGCAGCGGTAAAGATGCATTCTCCCAAGAAGTCGATAGGTAAATGAGCTTGGAAAAGAAGAGAACAAGCAACATTAAGGATATATCGGTGTTTTCGTTCCACTCGCCCATTTTTCTTAGGGGTGTAGACTATGGATGTCTAAAAATGAATGCCTTTCTCCAAAAAAAATGGTCTGAGAGGCATGAATTCAGTATCATTGTCAGCCCGAACCAGTTGGATGGGACGGTGAAACTGTGTTTGAACTAGCGCAAAAAACTCCTTCATCTTACATATACTTGAGACTTAGAAACTAACAAATAAACCCAAACAACTTGGGAATAATCATCAACTATGGTTTAAAATGAAAATGGTCCACTAGAATAAGTTGAACCATAAGGCTTCCAAACATCATAATGTATAAGTTCAAACAAATAACTAGTCTTAGCATAACTAATGGGAACACTATTTCTAGACTGTTTTGCTCGATGACAAATGAAGCATTGAACATTTTTGCAGAATCACAGGCGTTGATAACGATCTTCTGATGCTCTTCCTGAGAAACGAGAGAGTAAACCTTGTTGAGCAGGGGCAATGGATCTTGTGCAAGGATATATGAGGGAAGAGTAAAATAGCTATCGTCTGGACCGATGAGAAATTGATGAACCATCTCCTTCTCACATTCAGCCTGAACAACAGAAGAGTCTAGGCAAGACATGCATGCCTATAGATGCATGAAAATGAGAACATCATCCCATAACTTCTTGGATTTACCAAAATAGGCAGCAATGGCTTGACCATTCTGACGATAGTTGTAAACGTCCGCATGAATCTGACACATGTGCGGGCCATTTTCAACTGAAAAGCAATGTTGAAGGTCATCTCAAAGCTCCTTAACCAAGACATAATAAGTGATAAAAGATTGAATGGATGGATCAAGTGTCTGAATGATTCAACTAACAAGCGTAGAATTCACACTACTCCAATCATCAGCAAAAGGTTCATCGGGTAATGGCTTAGTGATAGAGCCATCAAGAAAACCAAGCTTTTGCTTGAAATTAAATGCATTACGAATAGAAGAACTCCAATAAATATAATTATCACCCTTTAAGATCACTGAAGAGATAAGAAAACATATGTGATCGGGTGGATGAATATAGTAAGGATATGAGGCAGACATGGTGGCGGAATCTCTGACATAACGCTGAAGATCAGAAGAGGCTGAACCATTGGCACCGAGCTGTAGCTGACAGAGGCCCCAACAAAGATAGCAATGGTGGATCAAGGTTATCGATCTCAACATGGATGTACGGATCCTTTGGGCGGCGGCGGTGGTGCATCAACGGTAGTGGCGGCGGCGGGAGTGAACAACGACATACGGACGTGGCGATGTGTTGAGACGAAGATGGCTCATGTCAATTGGATGAGGCGGCGGTGACTGTGATAATCATGGCGGTGGTGGTCAGAGAAGAAAGGGCGGCGGTGGCTTCAAGTAAAATTTGGAGGAAAATTTTAGGGTTTTCGGGATTTAGATTCTGATACCATGTAATATATGAACATGTGATTTTATTGATGGTACAAGGATACAATATATAGACAACATATACATAATCATAAATGGAAAAAGATTCTATTTAAGTTACAAGACATACACACAATATTACAGAAGATATTGTCGGTGTTTTATGAAACACGGGTTATATAAGTATAGTTGGATTCGAGTATTTATGATCTCGGGATGTTAGAACCTGCTTGGTGGTGTGGAGTGCACACTTGTATAAACTATTTACGGGTTGACAATATTAGGATAAGTATTAATTTTTTATGGTTGGCTTATCCTAGAATGAGGAGTTGTATCTGTTCAGAATTTATTTGTTATAATTCTGACAAGTACAAGTTTATCGTAGAATAATGAAACGTTGTGTCTTTTTAGGACATGTGAGTATCATGAAATTTTTCATTTTTCACAACATTTTTCACAACATTTTTCCCTATAAATACATGCAGTTGCATGCATTGCAATATACAAAAAACCACAAGGATAATTTCTTATGATTTTCTCAGACTTACAGACAACCCAAAACACAAATACTCAAAAGCATTTTTATTGATTCAAGCCTAGATCAAGAAGGTTTCTAGATTGTTTTATCCTCAAAGGAAATTTTTGTAACTCATGGCTTTGATAGGGTCGAATTACTCTTTAAGGAAAGCGTGTTTAAAGCGACTCATGTCAATATCCAAGTATTATCACAAAAATCCCTATTTACCCCAAAAATCTTAAAGAGCATTTTTTTCATTGTGATAAAGGTATCAGTACGAGACATGTCAACCAAGTTTGGGAAACTAGAGAAGTTTGAAGGTGTAGATTTCCGTAGATGGCAGAAAAAGATGCACTTCCTCCTTACAACTCTCAAAGTGGCCTACGTTTTTGTCTACACCAATGACAAAACCGTGGAGGATGTACCATTGGAGGAAACTCGTTGGAGGAACAAATTAGAAAATGATAAATACATTTGTCGCGGTCACATCTTGAATGTTATGTCCGACTGACTATTTGATGTTTACCAAAATGTTTAATCCGCAAAAGAGTTGTGGAATTCCATGGAGTCAAAGTACATGGATGAGGATGCTTCTAGTAAGAAGTTCCTTGTTAGTAATTTTATGAATTACAGGATGTCAGACTCTAGGCCCGTAATGGAGCAGTACAATGAATTGCTCCGGATTTTAGGGTAATTTGCATAACACAAATTATAAATGGATGTATCTATTTTAGTGTAAGGCATAATCGATAAGCTTCCACTCTCATGGAAGTATTTCAAGCACATGCTTACACACAAAAAGGAAGAATTGTCTCTTGTACAACTCGGAAGCCATTTGCGTGTAAAGCAAACTCAAAGGGCGCATGAAAATGGCAAGTCCAAAGATAAAGAAATGGTCTGACTATCTTTTGTTAATATGATGGAAGAGGGTGAAAGTTCAAAGAAGAGAAGGGGGAAGAATCATCCTTTTAGCAGCACTAACAAAGAATCTAACAAAAACCCTGAGGATGCATGTTGGATTTGTGGCAAGACCAGGCACTTTAAACTTGATTATTGAGTCGAAAAGAGCAAGAAGGGGGTGGCATCAAGCCATTCCGGGCAGGGGTCTAAGGACCAAGGTTCAACACCTCATCAAGGTTAGATTTTTGATAATGGTTTAATTTTGGATGAGAATAATATACTAGTAATTTCTGAAGCATTTTGTGCGCAGGATGATGAAGTTTCTTGGTGGATAGATTCAGGTTAAACCAAACACGTTTGCAAGGATCGTAAGTGGTTCAAGTTATATGAACTGGCTAACACTGGTTCTGTTCTTCATATAGGAAACGATTCTACCACCACTATTCTTGGTTGTGTTGGAATTTAGTTCTGGAAAATCTCTTCATCTAAAATATGTGTTACATGTATCCGAAATTAGAAAGAACTTAGTATCTGGTAGTATTTTATCTAGATGTGACTATAAGCAAGTGTATGAATCTGATGAGTTTATTTTGTTGAAGTTTGGTGTGTTTGTAGGATTCGGATATTATTGTAATGGAATGTTTATGTTAAACTTAAGTGATGTTTGTAATTCTATCCACATGGTTTGTTCTAATGTTGATTTACCATCATTATGGCATGCTAGATTAGGACATGTTCATTATAAACGCATGCTTGATATGTCCAAGGATAGCTTGATTCGGGCTTTTGATATAAGTATGCAAAAATGTAACACTTGCATATTGACTAAAATTGTTAAACAACCATTTAATAGTGTTGAAAGAACATCGAATTTGCTAGAACTCATATATAGTGATTTGTGTAATTTTCATGCAACACCATCTTTGGGAAGTAAAAAATATTTAGTAACATTCATGGATGATTATTCTAGATTTTTTACATATATTTATTATATTATAAAGATGGGGAAATTGAGAAATTTAAGACTTTTAAAAATGAGATTGAACTGCAGAAATCTGTTTTGATTAAAAAGTTGTGTACTGACAAAGGAGGTGAATATTATGATCCTGCATTTTTTGAGTCTTGTAGCATTATTCATGAAGTTATCACTCCATGTACACCACAATCAAATGGTGTGGCAGAAAGGAAAAATAAGGTCCTAAAGGAAATGGTAAATTTCATATTATCCTACTCAGGATTAAGTGATGGATTTTGGGGTGAAGCCATGTTAACGACTTACTATTTATTAAAAATGGTTCCTAATAAACGGAACAAGATCACTCCATATGAACTTTGGTACAAAAAGAAACCAAACTTGAATTATTTTCGAGTTTGGGGATGTCAGGCGATGGTTACACTTCCCGATCCCAAGAGGAAAACATTGGGGGAATGAGGTATTGATTGCATATTTATTGGATATGCTATGAATTCCAAGGCTTATAGGTTCTATATTATTGGACCAAATGATTTTATTTCAATTCACACTGTAATTGAATTGGTAGATGTTATTTTTTATGAAAATCGGTTCTCTTCAATGGCAAGACCAAAGGATTTAGTTCATACTTCAAGTAGAACTATGGAGGGAGATGTAATCTCACCTAAAGATAAGTTACCTGAGTTTCGAAGGAGCAAGAGAGGTAGGATTGAGAAATCTTTCTGTCCTGATTTCCATATTTATTTGGTTGAGGGATCGAGAGATGAGATAGGTTATCAAAATTCATATTGTTAGCATATTGAGGAGAATCCTAAGATGTTTAGTGAGGTTTTGAATTCACGAGACGTTGCTATCTGGAAAGAAGCGATATATGATGAGATGGATTCCATCATGGGTAATAATGCATGGGTTCTCTCTGATCTACCGCGTGGTTGTAAACCATTAGGTTGCAAGTGGATCTTCAAAAGAAATATAAAAGTCGATAATTCTATTGACAAGTATAAAGCTAGATTGGTTATCCAAGGCTTTAGGCAAAGGGAAGGTGTTGATTATTTTGATACATATGCCCCGGTTGCTCGGATCTCTACTATTGGTTTATTGATTTTCCTGGTGGCTATTAACAACTTAGTGATCCTTGATGTCAAAACCACATTCTTAAATAGAGATCTAGAAGAGGTTTACATGAAAAATCTAGAAGGGTTTGTTATGCTGGGAAATGAACATAAGGTTTGTAAATTGGTCAAATCATTGTATGGGCTAAAATAAGATCCTAAGCAATGACATCATAAGTTTGATAAGGTGATTTTACTAAATGGTTATGAGCTAAACCAATCTGACAAATGTGTATATAGAAAATTTGATAATTCTGGAAATGGAGTTATTATTTGTCTATATGTGGATGACATGCTGATTTTTGGCGCAAACCAAAATAAAGTTGACCTTACAAAGGCATTTTTGTAGTTAAGTCTTGACATGAAAGACATGGGGAGGGAGGTGTGATTCTTAGTATTAAGATCAAATGAGAGAACCTCACTACATTGAAAAAGTGTTAAAAAAGTTCAATCTGTTCTCCGGTTAGTACTCCAATGGATGTGAGTGTGAAGCTTATGCCTAATAAGGGTGAGGTGGCATCACAACTCGATTACTCACAAGTAATTGGTTGCTTAATGTATGCCATGACAAGCACAAGGCCATACATCACTTTTGCGGTTGGCAAATTGAGTAGGTACACAAGTAATCCTATCACGTATCATTGGCAAGCTGCAAGGTGTGAACTCAAGTATTTGAAGAAAATCATGGAGTATGGTGTGTGCTATGTAGGATTTCCTTCGGTATTGGAAGGTTATTCGGATGCTAGTTGGATCAACAATGTAGAAGATCATTCATCTACAAGCGGTTGGGTATTCTTCCTTGGTGGAGGTTCCATTTCATGGCATCTAAAAAGAAAACTTGCATTTCTAACTTAACCATGGAGTCGGAATTTATAGCTTCAGCAGCAGCCGGTAAAGAGGTGGAATGGTTACAAAATCTGGTATATGAAATTCCATTGTGACCTAAGCTAATTTCACCTATCTCTATTCATTTTGATAGTACAAAAACTTTGGCTAATGCTTATAAGGAAGCGTATAGTGGAAAATCTAGACACTTGGGCATTAGGCATAGCACAATTCGTGAGTTAATAACTCATGGTGTGATTTCAGTTGATTTTGTAAGAACTCAGCACAATTTAGGGGACGACTTGACGAAGGGGTTAGATAAGGACTTGGTAAATAAGTCGGTGATCGGGAAGGATTTAAATCCTATTTAATCTTTGATGATGGGATACTCAATTTTGCTCTTATACAACATTGGAGTCAAATTCAATGTGGAAGGCCTATGGTTTGAGATTGAAACATATGATTTTATACCCCGAAGGTAATATGTTTGGACATGTGAGATAATTAGGTTGAATTATAACTTCTTAATGGATCGTTTGACAAAGTACATTTGAAGGTGTGCGATTAAAGGGATTCACCTATATCGAGTGTGAAGTGTAGCCATTTCAGAAGATCGGGTTTGGCTTTGTATGTACTCATGAATGGATAGGGACACATAGCTTGTATAGTGTCAGTTTTAGCTTTTGAGTTGTATTTAAACTTGTGTGTGTATTATCTTCAAGTGTTCAAATGGGTTGAAGGGTTCAATCGTTATATACACCCCAATTCTCGAGCATTTGAAATGTGTGATTCACTAAGATAAAAATTCAATCTTCAAGAAATTTTCATTTATGCACTTGTTTGGTTTGGTTAGATTGTTGAATTTTCTGAATCAAGGATTATACTTAAATGGGGGAGGATTGTTGGCGTTTTATGAAACACAAGTGATTTAAATATAGTTAAATTCGAGTATTTGTGAGTTCGGGATGTTAGAACAAGTTTGGTGATGCAGAGTGCACACTTGTATAAACTATCTACGAGTTTACAATTTTAGATAAGTATTAATTTGTTATTGTTAGCTTATCCTAGAATGAGGAATTATATCTGTTCGGAATTTATTTGTTATAATTCTGATAAGTACAAGCTTATTGTAGAATCATGAAATGTTGTGTCTTTTTAGGACATGCAAGTACGATGAAATATTGTATTGTTTCACAATATTTTTTCCCTATAAATACATGCAGTCGCATGCATTGCAATATACAAAAAACCACAAGGATATTTTCTTATGATTTTCTCAGACTTACATACAACTCAAAACATGTTGGTATTTTTCTTATTTATTGAAAAGATACAACTCACCATTCATCAAAGGATGTGATCAATCATTCAAGAAATCTCAAAGGGTACAACTCCAGGATACATGACTCTTCATCGTCAATCATTGCGTCTATTGGGAATGTCATTTAGCTCCATAAATAGAGGTCAGAAGGGTGGAGTTTTGCTGCAGGAAAAAACCATCCATTCACAAGAAATCATTCTGCTCTTCTTCTTTTTGTTTTTCGGTGTTGAAGTAGTTAGTGCAAACTATTGTCAACAAAGCTTCATTTTATCCTAGAAGATATTTTTCTGTATCATATGCACACAAAAGAGAACAAATAAAGACTTAAGGTAAGTGCAATACATGGCTAGAGGGTTGCCTTTTATATTTATACATTTCATTATATTATCCTACACTTTCCTTCTACTTGCCTTGTCTTAGACCAGAAATTTCCCCAACAATATTAAGGCTTTACTTTCTCTTGACCACAATGGAAAGCAAGGTGAAGAATCTAGAAACAAACATTGTCAAACTTGATAGGTTTGATGGTGGGAGCTTCATTCATTGGAAGAAGAGAGTTTCTTTTCTCTTGGCGGCTTTGAAGGTGTCCTACATTCTCACTACGACAAAACCAAGTGTCAATTCAGAAGAAGAAACATTGGAGGATCTCCGTCAGAAGCAAAAAATGGGAAATTGATGATGAAATTTGTAGGGAAAACATTCTCAATGCTATGGGAGACAATATCTTTGATGTGTACCACACAATGCTCACTGCAAAGAATTTTTGGGACAAATTGGAGGCAAGGTACATGACAGAAGATTCCACAAGTAAGAAATTCCTTGTCTTATCTTTCTTTAACTACAAGATGGTATACAATAGACCCGTCATGGAACAATTTGCTAAAATTGAAATAATGTTGAATCATTTCACTCAACACAAACTTGCTATGGATGAATCAATTGTTGTTGGTGCATTGATTGATAAGTCCCCCTGGAAAGACTTCAAAAGATATCTCAAACATAAGAAGGAAGAGATTTCTCTTGAGGATCTGGCTAATTCTCTTCGTGTTGAGGAAGAGTTAAAAGTGTAGGAAAATACTCAAATAAAAGAGGATTACAAAGGAAAGGATCCAGTCATAAAAATTAATGTGATTGAAGAAGGCTAAAGTAGTAAGTCAAAGAAAAGGGCTTATAATGGTGGTCATGGAAACTATCCAGATAAGAAGAAAAAAGGAAAGTGCTATCATTGCAAAAAGGATATACACTACAGGCATGAATGTAGACTTCTCAAGAAGAAAGGTCCTAACTCTTTGCATGAAGGCAATAATGTAGCCATGATTTCATAAATTAACATTGTTGATGAAGACTTTGGTTGGTGGATTGATATGGGTGCCACTAGTCATATATGCAAGGATAAGAGTTTATTCAAGAACTTGCAAGGTATGGATGATCCAAGTGTTGTAGTTTACATGGAAAATTCAGCAATTGCTCTCATTAAAGGCAAAGGAGAAGTTTATCTTAAGTTCACAAACGAAAAAGTGATTACACTCACTAATGTGTTGTATGTTCCTGAGCTTAGGAAGAACATAGTCTCCGCAGGTCTTCTCAATAAATTTGGTTTCAAACAAGTTGCTGAAGGCGATGAAATTGTAATCTACAAGGGTAGGATGTATGTAGGAAAGGGTTACTTTTGTGGTATTATGTTCAAACTCAATGTAATGCCTATCAATAAAATGAAAGAAATTGT
>JAULKM010000002.1:6813432-6830593 GCA_032355605.1 Rubia tinctorum
TCATTGGATTCCCTGCATGATGTATTTTCTAAACATCAAATTTTAATACACTATTATTATACATAAATAAAGTTATCATTGGTCAAATATGGTATGAGAAATTTGACCAAAAAGTGTGCAGGTTGAATTGGGACAGAGGTAGTACAAAATTGCGCAAAGTTAGTGCAGTATGTTTTCATTTGTATTTAAAATGTCATTTTGTTTATAATTGCAAAAACACGTACGGGTATTCAATTATTTTAATCAATTTATGGCACAAACTTTTCTTCGGTCGAACTTCAAACCTTCCGTGTTCTTATATCTTTCATCATTTAAATCTTTACACCATCTTATTTTGATTTTCAGAATAACTTTATAATGATTGAACTCTCAAAATCACAGTGTAACAATAATCACAATCCTACCTTGATCACTTGTGTCGGTGTATTTCTCTGATTGAATTTGTATAGTTTATTGTAAGCAATGCTCTTCAACTTTGAGCCGCAGTAATTGACATGTTGAATGTACTGTGAATAAAAGTAAAAAATAAATCATTAAAATGATTAGCAAACATTCTATATATATGAACTAAATCATACATTTTTTAGCTATAAGTTCTATCACTATTGATAGAGGAGAGATTGATACTGATTGATCCTATGATTGACTTTGATTGTCTTGCACATATATAAATTAGTTGTAATCTCATTCATCATTTACAACACACATCAAATATGGTGAATTACTTACTTTCATGGTATCAGACGGGCAATTATTTTTCGCTTTGTCCTGCTCTTCAACAATTTTGAAAAATCTTGTACCTTCCGAAACTTCAATGGCAGACAACCCATTAAACTATTCCACCATCATTCATATGTTGCCAATCAAACTAAATTTCGGCAACTATATGATGTAGAACCGCAGGTACAAGTGCTCCTCAAATCTGAGGGTCTCTTTGGCTTTCCGGATGGCTCAATTCCAAAGCCAGTTGTTTCTATCGGAGGTGGAACCTCCTTGGCCGGTTCCGGATCTCAGACCAGCGACGCTGCACAGGACATCACAAAATTCCAGGCTGCGTTAAACTCCTGGGTGGCGCAAGACAAACGGCTTCAAGCATTGCTCCGTTCGTCGCTCACCGAAGAAGCCATGTTGGAAATGATCGAATGCGGCACAGTGAAGGAGATGTGGATTTCTTTAGCAGAAGCATTTGAAAATGTATCTGTTTCCTGCAAACTGCAACTCAGGGAAGAGCTCCATACAATCCGGTGTGGCTCCTCGTCGGTGATAGACTTTCACCGTCTCTTCAAGGTTGTTATCGACGGGCTCGCGTCCATGAAGGAACCAGTCTCTCCCAAAGACCGCGTCATGATTTTTCTACATGGACTCGGCTCAGGTTTCGGCTAATTCACCAGCGTCCAGTTGGCACAGTCGTCATTGTCATCTTATTCCAACGTCGTCGCAAGAGCTCTTAACCATAAGATTATCACCCAGGCGTCTTTTTGATGCAGGGACAGGTTCGGACTCAATTCCAGTAGCGTTCTCCGCTTCGTCAGCAGCAGCTTCCGGCGGCCATGACTTCTACTCGCCGGCGCTTGAAGCCCACGCGTCGCCCCCATGTGCGTCGACCACCACGCGCGGCCGTGGGGGTGGTTCCGTCCGTCCAGTGCGTTCCTCATGCGGTGCTGGTTCTGGTCGTAAAAATGCTGGAACCCAAAGTGCCAAATCTGTCATAATTTTGCTCACACAACTCCGCAGTGCTCCAAACTCTCATCAATAGATCGTCACTCTGAGTCGGCTCATCTGGCTGATTCTTTTCAGTCTTCTGTCTCCCATGATAACTCAGCCTCTGACTAGTATTTGGATTATAGCGCTACAAATCATATGGCTTCCACTTCTTCTGGCATGGACAATGTTGTCCCCTATTCTGGTAACCGCTCTGTCATTGTTGCTAATGGTCGTTCTATTCCTATTTCTCATATTGGACATCATCAGTTTTCTTGTATTTTATCTTTATCTGATGTGTTGGTGGTCCCTGATATTACGAAAAATTTACCTTCCATTAGTAAATTGACAAAGGACATGAATGTTGTGATCTCTTTTGATGAGAATTCGTTTGTGATTCAGAACCGGTCCACAAAGGAGGTTGTGGGCCAAGGTCGATGTGATTGCGGTCTTTATGTGCTTGAGAAGAGTGGTGTTGTTTTTGTTGCTCATGTTAACGCTAATAAACATAGAGCTTCTTTTGATGTTTGGCATGCTAGACTAAGGCATACTTCCATTTCAATTATTTCTTTGTTAAATAAACTGAACCTTGTTGAAGTTGTTTCTTTACTGCCTAAACCTGCTCTTTGCTCGCCTTGTGAAATGGCAAAAGGTAAAAGGCTTTCTTTTGTGGAAAATTCTAGGCGGGCACGGGTTGTCCCCATTTAGTGCATTGTGACTTGTGGGGTCCTACTCCAGTCTAATATGATAGTGGATTCTCTAATTATGTCATTTTTGATGATAATTTCTCACGATTTACTTAGTATTATCCGTTGGCACAAAAATCATATTTCTCTGAGAAGTTCTTGTAGTTTCTGAAATTGGTTGAAAACCAGTTTTCCTGTTCAATCAAGGTGTTTCAAAGTGACGGAGGCACATAATTCACAAATGCACGCTTACGATCTCATTTTGCGGAAAAATGGATCCTTCACCAGATTTTTTGTCTATCCACACTAGAACAAAATGGCAGAGTTAAACTTTAACATCGCCACGTTGCAGAGATGGGTTTATCGATGCTTTTCTCCTCCAACTTGCCTATTTTGTACTGGGATGTTGCTTTTGCCATAGCTACTTACACCATCAACAAGCTTCCCACACCTTTTCTTCGCAATGCTTCGCCATATTCTATTCTTTATAGTCGTCATCCAGACTACTCAAATTTTCACCCTTTTGGATGTTAAGTGTATCACTTCATTCGGTCGTTTGTTCCCCACAAACTGGCCCCTCGCAGTACTCCATGAATCTTTGTGGGTTATAGCGCTCAATATAAGGGTTTTCTCTATCTAGATCTAGTCACCAAGAAGGTTTATCTCACTTGGCATGCTCGTTTTGATGGACTGCTCCAGAATCTTTAGATGTCTTGACATTTATTGATCCCGGCTTGGATGATTTGTTTGGCCCCTCCGCAGCTCCTCTACCACCTACTCAGGATTCTTCCTCTGAAACATCACCACACGCCAGTTCTCCGACAAATGCCTCTCCACTAAGGCCTTCAGACAACTCTCATATTCCATCTCCAGCTCTCGATCCATTGCCGACTGTAAGTCATTGTGTGACCACATGCTCTCAGACAGGTAGAGGCACTGCAAAGTAGTATACAGACTATGTGATGACAGGGTTTCGTACAGTATTAGTGGTACAGATTGAACCTCGCGGGTATCAATATACTCTTAAAGATCCTCACTGGATAGCTGCTATGGATGAAGAAATGAACGATGTTCGTCAGTAACACACTTGAGATCTTGTTTCACGCCTCACTGGTGTCAACATCATTGGTTCTAAATGGGTTTATCACCTCAAGCATCGCCAGAATGACACTATTTATCGGGACAAAACTCGCCTAGTTGCACATGGATATTCTCAGTTGCCAAGCTTCAACTTCACTCACACTTTCAGTTTTGCCGCCAAGGCCTCCACAGTTAGAATCATCATGTCCTTGGCTACTACTTTCTCTTGGCCTCTTCATCAGTTAGACTTTAAGAATGCATTTCTTAATGGTCTTCTTGATGCACCAGTCTACATGGAACAACCAGCTAGTTTCACTGATCCCGTTCATCCTGATTATATTTGTTGTCTTCGCAAGGCGATTCAGCTCCTATTTACCTCATTTGGGATTCCTGTGAGTTTTGCCAACACCTCCGTGTTTGTGTTCTCTCAGGGATCGAAGACTCTATTCCTGTTAGTTTATGTGGCAACATCATTCTTACCGGCAATGATACCCTTCTCATTCGTTGGTACATCACCCGCATTCGTGAGTTCGCCATTAAGGATCTTGGTGAGCTTCACTGTTTTTTGGGATTGAAGGTCTCTCGTTCTTCATCTGGCCTTTTTCTGGGATGGGCTAAGTATTCCATGGAGATACTTCAGAGAGCGGGTATGACGGATGTTGCTCCTGTCTCCACACCTTTTGTTCCTGGCTTTCAGCTTCACAGCTCCTCGAGTTCTGAATTCTCAAACCCTAAGCTTTACCGCTCGTTGGTTGGTGTCTTACAGTACGTGACCATCACTTGCCCAGATCTTTCCTATGCGGTCAATTCTGTTAGTTGGTTTCTCCAGTTGCCTCAAGACGATCACTATCAGGCTGTCACATGCATCATTCGCTATGTACGTAGAATACTCCATCATGGTCTCTCTTTTCAGCCATCTCCCAGTGGTCTTTCACTTTTGGGCTACTCCGATGTATACTGGGCCCGTTGCCTCAAGACTTAGGGATCCACCTCTGGTTATACCATTTTTCTTGGGGGTAATCTTGTCTCTTGGAGTGCTAAGAAGCAACTGACGGTGTCTCGATCCAGCTGTGAATCTAAGTATCATGCTATGGCAAACATTGCGGCTGAACTTGCCTGGGTATGTAATCTGCTCAAGGAGCTTTGTGTTCCTCTCTCGTCGTCGCCTCTCTTGCTTTGCGACAACCACAGTGCCATTTTTTGCTCAAAATCCTGTGGCACACAAGCGGGCCAAGCACATTGACATTGACTATCACTTCGTTCGTGAACTTGTTGCTTCTGGTAGGCTTCATGTTAGTCATGTTCCATCATCACTCCAGATTGCGGATATTTTCACTAAGGGCCTGTCTCATAATCTTTTTTATTTGTTTCGTTCCAAGCTACGCTTAACTTGAGGGGGGTGATAGATTAGATAGAGGATAGATTGATACTGACTGATCCTATGATTGATCTTGATTTTCTTTTACATATATAGATTAGTCTAGATTCATCGTATCTATACTTGTTGTAATCTATATATTCCTAATATTACAAACACACCAAATATGGTGAATCACTTACTTTCAATTATCATGTAGAAATGAAAGTCTAAATTAAATCATTAAAACGGTTAATAAACATTCCAAACACATGAAATAATTATAAATTTCCTTATTGTTACTTCTATCATTATTTTAAAAAATAAAATTCTAAAAAAATCACTATAATAATTACATTTGCTAGTTGTAACTCGTATAGTTAGTATATATCTTTCTATCAATCATAGTCTAATTAAGTCATTAAACGAATAACAAACATTCCAAACATATAGACTAATTTATACATTTGTTAGTTGTAAAGAAGATAAAAATCTAAACAAAGTATTTAACACTATTAACATGTATTCTAAATATATATACTAATATACACACACATACATATTTATATTTTATAGTTGTAAGTTTTGCAAAAAGTTAAAGTTTGAACTAATTCTTTGAAAAATTTACAATTATTATAGACACATGAACTACTATATACATTTGCTAACTAAAGAGAAAAACAAAAAAACATCTTATCATATTTCAAGGTTTTCAATATCACAAAGTTCACAACACATGGAGAAACAACTTTAGGCTGAATGTTCTGCATATCTGTATGACACAGGCCAAACAGCCAATAGAATTGCCTATAACCATATAGCTAGCAAGTTACAGAGGTAGGTTATTGATGAAAAAAATTTAAAATAAGTAAGTAAGATGCATACAACAATTTAAAAAAATATAAATGTCTCTGAAATGCTATCGATTTATATAAATAGTCATTTGAATGTTTGGAGTATGGATTTTTTTTAAGTCGCACTAGTTCCAGATCAACTTTCTTCTTCTTCTTTATATTCTTTTCCTCAGGCTCAAGAGGGTAAAATCGATATGCTAACCTAGTTCTTTCTTCATCAACTGGGATAAGCATGGTTTCACCATCTTCGACATCAAGCTCTTCAACCTTCTTCCGCGCCCCTTTGGTAATGACATATTCACAATTATTCTGATAAGTCTGAATGAAAATCTAATGTTTCCAGCATGGGGATTTCATTGTAAAGCACCATATCTTTGTAGAATAGTAATTGTAAACACGTTGAAATAACAACTGTGAGGCCGAAGCAGTAAGTGCATATTATTATTCTCAACAAATTTACATGCAATACAAAACAAAGCTATAACACAACATATTGTTAACAACATCTTGTAAACAAAATACTGGAATATCACAACTAATAATGTAAAGTCATGAGAACACGTTTCAACACAACCAACTAAACAAAAAAATTAACAATATAAACATTTACGCATTAAATGCTATCTATACTATATATATATATATATATAACATGCTATTACCTCTATCCCCGGGCAATTTGCAGTGAGAATAATGGGGATTCAAAATTTTTTGGCGTAAAAAAGTACAAGAAAAGCTAACCAAAAGTGAAAGGTTACTAGCTTTTTGTCTACTGGAACAGTAACTAAGCAGTAGAAAAAATTCAAAAAAAATACTTGAATAAATTATGATTAATTTCTAATAGTTCCCTTCAAAAATTTAACTTTTGGCTCCAAAATTTTAGATTTGGAGCCAAAAGTTACAAAAAGTACATTAAAAAAGAAAATTCTAGAAAATACATCTATATAAGGGATATTAATTACACCAAACATACAAGCATTAAAGGTTGTGTACAGCTCTCATAAAATTATTTTTGGCCAGTTCTGTTGGGTCCAATTTTCTTCTTCTTCATTGAGCTTGGCCGGAATGCTGTGATAGTTGGACGGAATCTCACCTATGAGCAAAGGCAGCAGGTGGCTGTGTTTTTACTTCAAAATACATTAGGTGGTAAAATCCTCAAAGGCAAAAGGAATGAGGCAGTAGGCAAATGAGGTGTCTCACTCCAAACTGTGAGTTTAATATGGGCCAGGGTGAAGGAGAAGTTGTGGAATGATGAGGGTGTCAATGCAAGGTCTAGGCATCATGGTATTGCACCTGCAAATAAAAAATCCATTGACCTAGAAACTTTAATGCATCGCCATTTATCCAAAGGCGGACCTGCAGGAGTACATCAGCTGGGTTGCACATCAGTAAGAGCACAATACATGGGGTTGTGATGACAAAACAATAAAGAGCCATACAAATGCAATTCATCCATGCCTAACTATGGAGCATCTAATTGCAATTGGAAAGACTGAAAAGGTGCGGGATTTGCTGACAGCATGGAAATGATTTAGAAAAACTATTTGAAAATAGAGAAAATGCTTTTATAATTCTACATACTTGACATAAGTGCCAATATGACCTTTCAAGGTTCGAAAGTGCCAATATAACCCTAGATAGTCAGTGTAAGTGACAATATAACCCTCTTCGGGAACTTTTAGCTGGAATTTTTCAAAAATACCTTTTTGCCCTTCTGAAAAATAAAAATACTAAAAAAAAGAAAATAACTTTATTACCATTAAAGTCATTAATACCCCAAATATTATCGTCGGACCGCCATCGAACTGCCGTCGAACCACTGTTGGACCGCCGCTGGTTATCGTGTTTGTTTGTGTATGTCAACATTTTTCAATCTCACCTGTCAAAGTTAGGGTGGGATTAATTGTGCTGGTTGTTTGTTTATGTGATAGCACAACTGTGTTTGCTAAATATAGTTAACATTCTTTTGTGCATGATGTAGGTCAACATGGTATATGATTGTGTAATCATAATTCACACATTGAAGTAAAAACATAGGTCAATAGGGTATACGAGGACCGTAAAAACCTTATATCCTAGACTTAAAAATTATTTTAAACAAACTTCTTGTACATTCAGTTTGCATTACAAAAGGCAAAAAACTAATGTTGCAGTTTAAACATGCATCAAGCTGCCAACATGTTTTCAAACAAAAAGCATACAACACATGCATTGCTCAAAAGTAAAGAAAGCAACACTTAGACTAGCTGCATACCTCCCACTGGCCCCTGACTGGGCTGAATTTGCATGTCATTCATTAGTTTAATTATCTTCTATGTTTTTCGATGTTGGATCAGAAACTGTATAGTCTCTAAACAAGATCTTTCTCCATTTAGGTATGTAGGTAGCAAACCTTGCCTTTGCAATGCATCTTTCTTAAGGTGAGGAAGAGGGAAGTGATTAATGCCTTTGAATTTCATGATCTCAATCTTGACACTCTGAATTGAAATGTAAATTCTATCTATTGTGTATGCCTGCATATCATCATAAGCATAATGAACTGCATTAACCAACTTGTCAATCGTTGTACATGCTATCTCTTGCTGCAAACTTTGAATTGAGCAAAAGAAACTCAAATCCAAGATTTTTAGGTTAGGTGAGTTGGGTGGCTGAAAAAGAAAACTTATTTCAAACCCATCTGAGTTGCATGCTTGACAAAGTTTGTGATCTTGTCTCTTTATGTGGTTAGAAGCATTGTCGAGTTGGATGAGTATGCATTTTGTTGCTGCTGGAGGCCATTTCAGCTTAATTGCTGGAATGATGGTGTCAACAAAATAATATTTAAACACATTATCATTAACTTTCGCTTTAGTCTCCATTGTCCCCTTCGCCATGTTCTTACTAGTCCTTTGTGCAGCTACCTTATCAATCAATGGAAATATTCCAATCTTTCCATAAAAAATAATGTCACCGTTAGGAACTATAATAGGTCTGGCAACGACACATATGAACATTACCTTAGGGATGTACACTTTATGTTGACAACTGTGTTGTGGATTTTCTTCTTCTGGTAGCATAATGTATTTGCATGATTCCTCTGATAAAAAGAACCATTTCTCATCCATATACACCACATTGAGCATGCTCCCAAATCTTACATTTGAATTGTGTCTTTCAAACTTCAGATGAGAACATGCAAACTCGACCTTCTCCACTTTTTGTTTTCTCTAATAAAAGGTTTTATAGCATTTCTATGTCTGCGCAACACCCCTCTTTTCATCAATATGTGTGCTATGTTTTTGCTGATGTTTAGGCCATGTGCTGTCCTCCTACATGTTTTTCGGCGCTGCAGTGGTATAGACATAAAAGCTTCCTTGTCTAAACTAATGGTTGGTTGTCCTTTCTTACCAGGTTTTCGGCTGTTGACATTCACCGGGAGTCCTGAAGCAAGTTGCTCCTTCGTCTTCCTCCAAATGGTGTTGATAAAACGAACACTTACGTCCCACGCTGCTACTGCCTCAGTTGCCTTGCCTCTACAAATAAGACCCCCCCTTTGTGACACAAGGAGACTGGAAAATAGAGTTTTTCTGCTCATCAGTTAGATTCTGGTGAAGCATTGCCCCAGACTACAAATCCCTTGCTCAGTGATGTTGACCTGAGATCCCCCCAACCCCCCTAATTTAGAATTATAATATTTTTTTGTTTATGAGTGTTTGTAAAAAAAATTGGTTGAATTTTTGGAATTATTATAAGGGTTATAATGGAAAGGTTGTAGCTTTCCTTCCCTGTTGGCGCCAATTTAGATGCAATCATGTAAAAATATTAAAGATTTGGAGGGAAAGCTATATAGATTTTGTACAATTAATTTTTACTTCTATGGGGACAACACCCACGTGATGTAGCTGACATGTCAGCTTTTCTTAAAAATTGAGTCATTTCCTTTTGGAACTTAAAAAAGGGACGGAGGGAGTATGAGTTTATACACTAACCCATCTGAGTGATCTAGCGGGTTTCAATCCACATATCAACCAATATGAGTTTATATATCAACCTATATATTGACCCGTATGAGTTTATATACTAACCCATATAGGTAAATCAAATTATTTCAACCCATTTTTTGCCCGTATGAGTTTATATACTGATCCATACGGGTAAACTTGTGAGTTTCAACCCATTTATTGATTCATATAGGTAAACCCGCAGATTTCAACCCACATATTGACCCATGTGGACAAACCCCGTGGTCAATCCGCATACCCAACCCTCCCGACCCATATATTTCAATTATTCATTTGATTCATTACTCATTTTACCCACTACCCATATACACATACTCATACGAGTTTAAAAATAAACAACCCGCTTGACCCAGAAGTTACTAATATATTTTGGACTAAATTGTTTTTTGGTACTCAATATATGTCACAATACCATCTTTTGGTCATCGAGACCAATACCGCGTCCATTTAGTAACCAACAAGTATAAACTAATTTGTTTGGTCTCTAAACCAGATTCTAGGTGGTTTTCAGGCAATCTGTCGCACGTGCCACACACATGCCATTATTTTTCGATATGGCCAGGGGTATTTTCATAATTTCACTAATTTAAAAACCTAATCCAATATGAACTGATGTTGAGCGTGTGTGGAGGACGTGCCTTCAAGAGATGCACTCGTGAATGTCACATGCCTTGCTGAGAGATCGCGCATGAAGAGTATGCGTCGGCTTTCTTCTTCGTTGGACCTGTCTTCGGTGATGTACTGGAAATTAATGACGGTTTCCAAAGATAAACGGAGCACGACTCTGGAAAAAAATGCCGAGGGATGGACGACGAGCAACCATCGAAGAGGATTGTTGGGGCAAAAAAGGAGCTCTTGCCGAGAAATTCTTAATACGGTTGCTGGGGCGAACGACTTTGAAGAAAAACGCCGAAAGATGGACGAGGAGGATTCCGTTTGGTCAATGACTTCAGCACGGTGGATTCGATCGGAGCAGTGGTGGCGACTGGAAATTGACGGCGAGCAGACGGTGATGATCGAAGCTGTGGCGGACGGCGGCTTCTGGAGATCGTCGGGGATGAATTTACCAGATTTGGAACAAGAGAAGCTCGTCGGAGATGATTCAAGTTGAAGTTGAGTGGCGGTGCAAGATTTACGGCAACCGTTTGCAATTTCGAAGGGTTGGGGGAATTAGGGTTTTTAATTAGTGAAATTATGAAAATATTCATGGCCATATCGAAAAATAATTACAGTTTACCTAAAAACCACCCGAAATCTGGTTTGGTGACCAAATAAATTATTTTGTATTTGTTGGTTGTTGAATATCTGCGTTATTAGGCTCAGTGACTAAAAGATGGTATTGCGACGTATGTTGGGTAAAAAAAACTAGTCTTTATTTTGCCACCCTTAAACATCAACTATATTAGAGAAAACCTCAATTTAATATAATTAACGTCGCGCTATGCTTGAAATTTGGAGGAAAATGAAAATTTCTTACACATTTCTTGTAACTCGAAATGAAAATGTACACAATTTTAATCTTTAAAATAATGTATTTGTATTTAGATCCCTCGTTTTACCCTAAACTTTTTCTATTGTTATATCAATCTAATACTTTTCAAAATTATATTCGAATCCCTTCCCTAAAATTAGTGAATCTCATATTAAAAATTACTGAAATTTGATCCTCTCAAGCCGTTAGATTATCGCGATAGAAAGAATCATTGAATTTAATTTTCACGTCAATTCTTTTGACACATTTCAACAGATCCGCGAGGGTAAATTGGTCCTTTAATACGTCCGTTGCGAACTGGCAAACGGACCTGTGTCTTAGGCGCACAAACTGTAAGAACACTGGGGCACCAAGAGCAGGAAGGAATCTAAGCAGTTTGAAATTCTCCTCCATTTCTTTTTTTTTTCTGGTTTAGAATTCGCCATGGGAGACGGCGGCAGAGGTGGAAGTTCCTCGAATTCGAATGCCTCCGGCAATGGCGGCAACCGGCCGGAGTGGCTCCAGCAGTATGATTTGATCGGCAAAATTGGGGAAGGCACGTACGGACTCGTTTTCCTCGCCAAAATCAAGTCTAATCGCAGTAAATCAATTGCTATCAAGAAGTTCAAGCAGTCCAAGGACGGTGACGGTATCTCCCCAACCGCCATTCGCGAAATCATGGTGATTTTTCCTCTTTTGTATGTTCGTGTACCTTTCTGAAAGTACGTTGTCAAGTTTGTGATCGCAGAGAGGAAGTTGTATGTGTTGAATTTTGTGTGTTTTTTTTTGTGAGAATTTCGTGGTGAATTTTCTCTGTTACTTTGTTTTTACCTTTCTGGAAGTTCGTTTTCGAAATCTGTATGTGTTGAATTATTGTTTTATTTTCTACGAGAATGTTGAGGTGAATTTTCTCTTCTGTATTGTTTTTACCTTTTTGAAAGCTCATTTTCGAGTTCGTGCTGGCAGAGAGGAAGCTGTATGTGTTGAATCAGTTTTTTTTTGTTGCAAGGATTTCGTGGTGAATTTCTCTTTTGTTGTGACTTTTTGAAGGTTCTTTTCGAGTTCATGAGAGTAGAGAGGAAGCTGCTGTATCTGTTAAATTAGTGTATTTGGTTCAGGGTTTTGGTGTTTTTTTCTTCTATAAGGTTGAAAATCTAACTAACAGAGCTGTTGCAGTTGCTTCGGGAGATAAACCATGAGAATGTAGTCAAGCTTGTGACTGTGCACATCAATCAAGCCGATATGTCGCTCTACCTGGCCTTTGATTATGCTGAACATGATCTTTATGTGAGTACAATTACTTGTCTTTGTGAATCTGATATGCTCAGAGCACATTAGTAATGACCCAAGTGAACTTGCCAGGATTGTGTCGGTACTGTCTTCAATTTGATTTATAAAAACTTAGTCTTTTTAGATGATTTTTTGGGTGATTGATTTTTTTGTACGCTAATAAGAGGAGAGGAAGGAAAGAAGGGAGCTAAAGACATGTAATATAATATAAGTACTAAGGAAATAACATTTTGTGATTGAACATGATGACATTAGATGATGTCTACAGAAGGATAATTATTTGGCTGTTTCTGTGCTGATTATTTGTATACTGGTTTTTTACATTAAACAGAAAGATCATTTTGTGTTATTTTGTTTTGTTTTGTTTTAGTATATTAATATTATTATTTCTTGTCTGCTGAACATCTCCATTATATATCTTATCTGCATCTATCATGTACCTATGAGTTCACATGATATAAATAGGAGGCTTAGAGTTGAATTTAATCCATCACCAGGATATAAGCAAAGGGAAAGATAATGGTTTGGTAGTCCATTTGGTTTTCCTTAAAAAAGTTGCAAAATGCAGTTATAAATTTCAGTTTCAGTCACCTTTTTTTCCCCTGATGCTGCTTAGCTCAACCCCTTTTGTATTGCTCTCATATGTCATTAATTCGTATAGTTGATCAAGGTTCTGTTTGAAACCAAGTCAAGAACAATTTTTTTTAACACTTTAAGGCTCTATTTTGAATCAAATATAGAACACAAATCTCCTCTGAAAGAAGATATATTTCGAAACAAAACCTCACTTCTGAATAGAATTTTATGATTTCCTTATGATAAACAGAATTGTTATAGTTGCTGGATTTTTTTCTGAAATAAGTGCCGTGTAAATTTTCAATTATGTTTTTTTCCTCATTATATCAGGAAATCATCAGACACCATAGGGACAAAGTTAACCAGTCAATCAATCAATATACCATCAAGTCATTGTTATGGCAGCTGCTTAATGGGCTCAATTATCTTCATAGGTGAGGCAAACTTTTACTATCTCACTTGGCAATGTTTATTAAAATTTGGCTGAACTTTACAAGTACTAAATTTTGCTGCAGTAACTGGATCATACACAGAGATCTGAAGCCATCCAATATCCTGGTATGGTTTAGCTATTGTCACACTTGATGCGTACTTTGCATTCAGAAATATATACCTGAACACAGATTTTGGGTGTTATTGCTATCGAAGAAATATCTATTATTATCAGAGAATATATACTTCCTTTCTGGTTTCTTTGAAACCAAATTCTCAGGTAATGGGTGATGGCGAGGAACATGGAGTTGTAAAAATAGCTGATTTTGGACTTGCAAGGATTTACCAAAGCCCCCTGAAGCCATTATCAGAAAATGGGGTGTGTCATAACTTCTAGTATTCCATCTCAGTTCTTGTATTTTAACTAAATTTAAGGATTGATTCTTGTTGGGAGTCAGTGCTGGCATTCTTTTCTGATTGAAATCACTATGGTAATTTGAAGATGTGAATCCTTAATCAGCTTGAGTTTACTTCACTTGGTGAATTACTGGGCCTTCTATCATAGCTGTAATGAGCATAGATGTAATTTCAAAAGTCGAGGCTTTGAGTTTTCCATACATGTTTATACTTTGTTAACTTATGCTTGGATCATCTTGTTCCTTTTCCAACTTACTGAATGGAATGAAGGAAGCTATTTCATCAAGTCTTAGTTGGGATAGACATTAATTGGACTACTATTTATAGACTATTTTTAAATTATAAAATACCTCATTTATTTGTTTATTTACTATCCAACATATTACTTGGCGTGATTCTGATGTTATAGCTTCAGTCACTAGAGTAATGCGTTGCCATACCCTTAATTTGAAAACTTTGATCAGACTAAAATTATGTTATTACTGAGTAATATCTGACGTGATAGTTTCAGTCCTGATTGGACCAACTTTATATATCAGAATCTCCATGGGATCATTATCAACATGATGGATCAACTTAATCATGACTCTTTCTTTAAAACTCTTTTTTATTTAAATATGCAGTGTCCAGATATTGTCCTTACTCCATATTCTTGTTCAGAAGCTTTTAAGTTGTGAATAGCAGTTTATTCAATAGATTTTGCATCTTGCTCTTTTTTTTATAGAAAAGCTGCATGTTGCTTTGTCTACTTCTCCAGAGGACTCCAAACTTTTACCTCATTACTTTCCACTTACGCATATTTATACATGGCATTCTGTAATTTGTGTTGCCTTTTAGTTTATCAGCTAAATGACCTGCTTAAGTGCTGAATGGCAGGTTGTAGTAACCATCTGGTATCGTGCACCTGAATTGCTTCTTGGATCAAAACACTACACCAGTGCTGTTGGTAAGATGCATTAATGCAAAACTGACATTTGTTCTCATTTTAAATTCTGTTTCAGAAGCGCCATATACATACTTCAGTCTTCAACATTAAAAGGAAGTATTTTATTATTGTTAGATATGTGGGCTGTTGGCTGCATTTTTGCTGAGCTGCTGACTTTGAAGCCTCTATTCCAAGGACAAGAAGTGAAAGGCACGCCAAACCCATTTCAAGTACGTTACCACTATAAATAAATCTAACTTCTTCTTAAAAAGTGTAATTGTTTTTAGTTGTGATAAATTCTCCCTCCCTCTCTCCCTCCCTCCCTCCCTCCCTCTCTCTCTCTCTATATATATATATTGAACTTTCATTTACAAAATTATACCCTTAGTTTCGTCTATTGTATACCTTCACTAAATAACTATTGATTACGCAGCTTGACCAGCTCGACAAGATATTTAAGGTCCTAGGTATGAGACTATTTAATCTTTCTCCCTTTTGTACCCCCTACAGAACATTTGCTGAGATTTGTGTCATGGTGCAGGTCATCCCACAGCAGAGAAGTGGCCAACCCTTCCTTATCTCCCACATTGGATAGCGGATTCTCAACAGATTCAAGGGCGTAAATAGTAGGATAACTTCTTATATTATTATCACATTTTCTTTTTCTAGGTTTGCCGATGACATTCAAATGATCAAATCCATGAATTTTACTTGCCAATACTATGACACTGAGTAATTTTACCTGTTTGCCACTCCGCTCACAGTGAGAATGCTGGACTCTACAATGCTGTTCATATATCTCCCAAAACTCCTGCCTATGATCTCCTCTCAAAGATGCTTGAGTATGTTGTGCATTCTCATCTTGTGCCAAATTTCTTTCATTAATTTTTCTGTTAAGGAGTTTTGAATGATACGTGATCTGAATAAGCAGTAACTTAAGACTTTGAGAAACCCAGGGATGTGCATGGAGACTATTTTTGGTTTTAAAATGTGCTTTGGGTTTGTTTCAAGAATATAGAAGTTGTATTTGAAATGTAAGATGTATATTGGAAATGTAAGAATGTGTGTTATATAAAGAAAATAAGAATCTAACAAAAGGTGAGATGCAAAATGTGAAAAAGTGTGAGGATTTGGGTTATTAAACACACTCATCAAGATTTTCTTGAACTTTTATGCTGATATCAGCCTGTTGTCAACAGAGTTTCATACTTAAGCCATTCATTTATGGTGTTGCTAAAACTACATGATTTCGGGGTTATTTGTGGCGATAGGCTTCAAAGACCATCCCTCTTCTCCTTTTGAATACATTCCTCAATTATGTTTATGGATCCTTCCTTTTGAGAAATAGTTAGTATTGTTTTTCCAGTGAATCGGTAATTATTTGGCTATGCTGATGAACATGTTTGACTACGTTATGAGTATGTTTGAGAATCTCGACTTGTATTGTGATGGTTTGTAGTCTGAAGATCTAGCTTCATAGTTTGTACTCTTCTTCTCTCTAAATTGGTGGAAGAAACATCCTTTTACATTCATTGATATAATTTATTTGTTTCAACTTCATTACTTATAGTTTGCTGTATATTTACTAGTTATCTACATGTGCTTTATCTATTTGGGATTTGTTATTTTACTTGCAGATATGATCCTAAAAAACGAATTACTGCAGCACAAGCTCTTGATCATGAGTATGTACTTTTTCTCTTCTCTGACGTATCTGTGCTTTAACTCTGTGGTATCTGTAGTGGTTCATGAAAGATGTAGCACAAATGTGGGTTCAACTAGACAGATTTTAAGCACTCTGTAGACTTGAAGAAGGCTAGAAACTGAACTTTAGTCAATAAGTCCGGAGACTTAAGTAACACAGTAGGATACTGGATGTTTATCCAGGAATCATTCCTAGAACCCTTAGGTATCACCACTTAGTTAAACTTGCATCACACCAACCTTGAAAAAAGACAAGTAAATAAGTCTAAACACCAAGGTATAGTTGTAGCGCACTGAAACTTTTTCTTGGAATGGTTCCTCGCATCCTTAGGCATCACAGCTATTGTAAAGTTGCATTGCGCGAATCGTGAAAAAGACAAATGTCTTATATTTTAAAAACTGAATCCCAGTTTGGAATCTATTTTTAGATAGGTACATTATTCAACGATTACAAAAGAAAATTCAATTGAGACTATGATTTCTCCTACATTTCCTAACTCATCATTTAATTTCTTTGGACTCTCCTATTTATAGTCAATAAGATAAAGGTGAGTAGTCTTAACAAAAATTAAAAGCAGGACTCAAATCAACAAATCTAGAAATATAGAATGTAAAAACCAAAATGATTGCTGGATTACCCTCAAAATGTAATATTTGAATGAAAAAA
>JAULKM010000002.1:6832177-6844266 GCA_032355605.1 Rubia tinctorum
CTCATCTTGCATAAAATACCGATCCAAAAGCAAGTGTGCCAATTTCTGTGGGACGGAGGGAGTATCATTTTACTTGAAACTTTTAAGTTTTTGAAATTCAAACAAGAGGTAAAGCTGCAAGAGTTTGAACACTTGAAGATCTTCAAACCTTCAAAGGCGTAGGGATAAAATAGCGCTGGCATTTTGAGTCAAAATACCGTACCAATCAACTTATTACCTGAATCATGTATCATTTGTATCGAATGTGTTGGTAACAGATTTATATGGTACGGTAATATCATAACATAAACTTATGATGAGACGATAATGGTATTGAAAAAATATGACAATGGTACTACTGCACCGTACCACACAACTATGTATTAAAAATATGTCAAAATATTTGGAAAGACCGTCTTTACATAAACCTATGTAAAGACGGAGTTTAACTAGATTAATAAAAAAGTAATTTTTTTAATTGCAATGTTAAAAATTTACTTTGCAACGTGCAATAGTTATAAGTTTATGACCCGATTAATGCAACCCAAACTTTTCATCTTCATTTATTCTAACTTACACTTTAATCCTTGGTCTTTCCATAATTTATGGAAAGACCGTCTATCAAGAGATGGACTATAAAAAAATATAACTATTATAATGTAAAATTTGAGATTTTATTTAGTTAAGATTTTGTCATTCATTAATGTTTGGACCAATAACAATAACTGATATTATGTAGTCTATGTTATGGTTCCAATATATTAGATATTCAAAAATTTTAAAATTATTTCTCTTAAATAAGATTTTTTTACAACTGATATTTTTGCACTAAGTCTAACAAAAATAAATTGTTATCATAATTTTCTCTCACTTTCTTATAACTTAAGATGCTATCTCACTTTATCATTATGATTAGAGAATATTTAAATTTCTAAAATTTTGCTTATGCAATAATTATTTGTAATTTCTTTTAATGAATAAAAAATTAATTCATTAAAAACTTAGGATAAGAGAACACAACAAAAAAACTCTACGAATGTTAAATGGGTAGAATTAATTAATATTAATGTTAATGTTAATTTATAATATGTGCTGAATTAATTTATAATATGTGCTGAATTAATTCTTTTAACAAAACCCATTAACATTAAAAACCTAGGTTAGAGAACACACAAAAAAAAAAAACTACAAACACAACACCAAAAGTCATCCAATCATCAATCCAGATTAAACTCAACAAAATAAACAAAATATCATAAAAAATCCTTATATTCTATACCATATGTACCACATGTTTTTATTCATGTGACGAGGAGAAAAAAATCACAAAATCAAACTTAATATCGCATAAATCTAGTGAATTAAGGAGAATTTCGGATGAAAATACCATTTTTGAAAAGTTCTCGCACCTCCACTTCAACGTCTGCTGCGTCGACCTTAGCAAAGCTCTTTTTTCGCCACTAGAATCACACTTTGGAACTAAAAAATCGGCTGAAGAGGTTGAAATGGCGGTTGTGTGCGGTCGTCGTTGATTTTGTACTAATATGACACTTTATTTTTATAGTATGTGCTGATATAACCCTACATTTTTACAAATATGCCGATAAAACCCTATAAGTTTTAGGAATGTCCTGATATAACCCTATCGGTTTGAATAATGTGCTGATATAACCCTATCTGGTCCAGCGGCGGTCCGGGTAATAATGTCATTTCCTTTTTTTCTTTTTTCGGAAGGGCAAAAATGTCTTTTCATGAAATTCCATCTAAAAGCTATCGGAAAGGGTTATATTTGCACTTTCACTTATTATCTAGGGTTATATTTGCACTTTCAATTATCGCATGATTATATTTGCACTTTCGTCAATTATGCAGTGCTATATACTCCATCTGTCCCGCTATAAATTACTTAATTTGACTTTTGAAAGTCAACTGGTTCAATTTTTAACTATTAATATATATATTTATGTGTGTAAAAGAAATTTAGAAAAAATATAATATAAAAATACATGTTATGATGAATCCAACGACATATAATATGATAATAGTTTTACATATAAAATAATAGAATTTAATGGTTGAAGTTGGGTTAAAAGTCAAATTAAGCAATTTATAGCGGGACGTTATAGCGGGACAGAGGGAGTATACACTTGTTTCAAAATTCAAATTAGAAAGAAGGCAGGAAAATCGGAATTTACCAATTGACCGGACTTAATCCTATTGTTTTTGGGAAAAGGGGAAAAAAGAAAAGAAAGAGAGGGAGAGTTTTGGAATAGCGCGGAAGCATAGGGATTGATAATCCTATTATGCCTGGGAAAAGGGAAAGGGGAAAAAGAAAGAGAGGGAGTGTTTTGGAATAACGCGGAAGCATAGGGATTGATTGGTAGTTGTAGAGTAGTCGGGGTATATATACACACACACACCTTACCCTGCATCCCCAATTTATCGCTAGGTTTAGGGTTTGATATGGAAGAAAAATTGGGGAAGATGAGTTGGGCGACGACTGAGTTCAAGTCTCTTGAAAGCGCGGAGAACCCGTTGGGATACAGACTTGCAAAGGCATTCATGGTTGATTATGATAAGATTGATTGGATTTCGATATTTAGGGAATACCATGGGAAAAGGCTGCGGAGGCTAATCTTTGACATGAAGGCCTTTGTTCGACATGTCCGTGAAACCAAGGTAACCTTCGTCTTCGCCTTCGTCTTCGCCTTCGCCTTCGCCTTCGCCTTCGCCTTCGCCTTCGCCTTCGTGTTTCGTGACGTATGAGTTGGGATGATATGCAGTGTTATGATGTGGACTACTGTCCTCCTAGTTGGATCATGTCTCCTTTCATACCCCTTAACGACTTCATGAATAGCGAGGCAAACTCTTCTTGGGTCAATGGAGCTGCGGAGTTCGCCGTCTCTAAACTCAATGCAGTCACGGTAACCATTACTTGCATTGCATCCTAATCTTTCATCTTACTCATTCACTCACCAATACCTGCATCCCCATTGCAGCCGCCTGACCATACTTTCAAGCTTGTTAGTGTTGAGAAAGCCGTCTCTGATTTCCGATACCGCATGCTGCTCTTAACGTTTGCTGTTAAGCTAGTTGAGGAGGATACCACTCTAATCTTTCAAGCTACTGTCGATACACAGACGGACCCAGCACACTACTGCCGCCGCGTTGATCCCAAGGACTACGAACTTGAAGACCTCAGGCTGAAGCCAGATAGTAGCTCCAGCAGCAGCGAGGAAGACAGCCCCAAGGATGATGAGGATGACAGTGCCGAGGAGAGCGATTATGACAGCGATTACAACTTTTACTGAGGAAGCGGGGCTACATGCTCAGGCTCTACCCACTTCACACCGTCTAATTATGTTGTCTGCTTATGTTATGTCTATGTGTTAAATATCTCTATGCACTTGATGCTAATAGCTAGTTAAGACTCAAGTGTCTGCTCTTGTAGTTTGATTGCTTCTTAACTGTTAAGGGTGCGTCTGTGTAATGGCTTAAGGGTTAATCCTCTGTCTACAATTACTTGCTTTTCAACTGATGAGGGATGCTTACTATATAATCGCCCGGGTATGTCTCATGGTTGCATAACAGTTTAGGTTGCTGATCTTGTGTCATTGCTGTTAGCAGAGTTTGGTGTTTTGCTTTCGAGCTTGATCTCTATGTAGGTTGGGCTAGCTAAGGTCTTTGTTAATGATTCTCGTGCCAAGCTTTTAAGGTTTAGTTATACCCACTCAAGTGGGAGGATACGAGATAATTAGTGTATAAAGATGAGCACACATGAATGCAGCAGGTAATACACTATGTCTATGTTATGATAATGGCCTTCTAGTTGTTCCCTGCACATTAGAGAATGACCCACAACAGTGGAGTCATATTCTAAACCACATCTCAGCTCTCCTCCCATGAATTAGGGCAACTACCATCTTAATGTGCGCATACAGCAATGAAGTTGGTTAACAAACGCATTTGAAACTTGGCAAGAATGTAATGGAAGTTGTGAGCAACACCAATAAAAAAGCACGCAACCTCACGTTCAATGTTTTATCTCATCTTCGCTCACCCACAACCACAACCACAATGAATTAGGACGGATAGCAACACCGCCTCACCTGAAGTTGTTAAATCTAAATCTGCAGTCTTGACCAGTAATGCGCTTTTTGTATTTGAAAAGAACAACATTTCTAAAAAATAATTTTTCAAATGTTACAAGTGATAATTAGCACCCAAAAAAAAGGATTAATGTTAACGATCGATTTTGGGCTTTTCTATCTCAATTTGCTCTACCATCATGGAACTTTCAACATAGAAAATGATCAAAGTTTAAAATATATTGACAATGTTAAAAAAAAAATTAAAAAAAATCGATGAGATGAAATACGTGAGTAAATTTGACATCTATTTTCTAAATATTAATTTTTTATGCAACATTATTATAAGTAACTAGAGATATTTACGGTCAAACATGTTCATTGAAAATCGTGAAAAAATAAATAAGAGGTACAAAAACTTGTACAGAAAATTTAAAAAAACTAATCTATTTATAATTACAAGTAATGTTTACATAATATACCCAGAAAGTCAATTCGGGGACATATTTTTTACCGGACTCATATTGAATTCGTAACCATATGGCGCTATTCCTGCTTACAACCTAAAAAAACACCTTACCTAGCTGCTCCATTCATTCCAGCGCCACTCCGACACGCCTCTCTGCAATCCAGAGTCACCCTTGCTCACAACCTCTCTAGTAAAGGCTTTAGTATCCCCGTCCTGGTTTCCGCCGCAGACACCCCACCCACGCCACCTAGCTCTGCCACCACCTGCAGACTTTAGTTTGTTGTGCACCATTAATAAAGTCATTTTGATAAAATATAAATGACTTTATTATGATAAAATATAAAATACTTTATTATGGTGCATTGATATCACATCAATGACACACCTCATTTATGATACAATATATAGAGATACAACAAACTAAAATCTAAACGGAATAAGATTTTAGGTCTATAAGGAAATTATCATTTATAACTAATTGGATAAAACTAATTTTATAAGATAACTACTGATTATCATCATGACATGGGATCCATTACGCATTTAATCATTTTCTATTCAAACGGTAGAGCAGACCTTGGTGTTTGGCCAGTTACAAAAATGCCCAACAACCAAAAACAAATGGTCGGTAAGTTAACAAAAAAAAAAAATGGTTCAAACTTTAAATTTCTGTACTCCATTTGGCATATCACCACGTAAATTTGAAAGAGTAAATGGAAACGGAGGAATTATTCATTTTTTTAAATTAGAAGAATAATAAACAAAAAAAAAACAATTCCCTTTCTAAATTTGTTGGTAAATGACATCTTGGGCAACCCAGACGTAACGTTGGAGAAGCTGCGAAGGTGAATATCGGAAAAGGTTCGGGAATTTGAAAGAGGCGAAGTCAACATGTTTTCAAGGCTATCAAAGCAGCTTTCCACTTCCGGCAGGTTTCCCGCCCAAAACCCTACAACTATTTCCTTCACTTATTGTTGTTTGTTTGCCCTTGATTTTGGGGTCTCATTTTAGGGGCTTCCGAGGTTTTTCGGCAGATGCGACTAAGATATGTGCTTCCTACTCCGTGTACAAGGGCAAAGCCGCTCTTTCTGCTTCACCTCGACTCCCCACTTTCGCAAAGATGGATTCCGGCGCTCTTAGAGTTGACCGCAAAGGCTCCATTATGCTAACCTTCTGGCCTGCCGTTGCCGAGCGCAAGTATGATTGGGAAAAGAAGCAGGTTTGTTTCCGTTATGTTGCTGTGGCCCACTGGAATTGTTTGCCCCTTTTTACTAACTCATCCCTCAATTAGCATTTTGCTTTATCTGCAACGGAGGTTGGATCGCTGATTAACTTGGGTCCTCAAGATTCTTGTGAATTCTTTCATGATCCTGCAATGCTCTCCAGGTGGGATTAACTGGCCTGCTCTTTCAAAGTTACTGACAAGGCTATCCTTTTGCCTCTTGTTTTAGCAATGCCGGTCAAGTGAGAAAGACTTTGGCAATCAAGGCGCTTACTGATGCCAGTGGCTACTTCTTCTCGCTGAGTGAGCCCTCTCATCTCTTTCTTGTTGCAATCTCTGAGAAAATCTTCATTCCTAAATGCCTGCAGTCGAAGTTTTTGCTTTATAGAAAGTGTCCATTACTTGTACTAGGTAGGCTGGCCTTATCTGTCCTGGCAAAGAGTTGAGGTTTTATCTGGGGATGAGCTACATGTATGTATGTATGTATTCCATTGCTGCTTGTGCAGATGTGGTCAACAATATCTTGAAAACAAATGAGCGGCTGGTGGTTCCCGTCACTTGTGCTGAATTTGCAGTCATGAGAACGGCTTTCAGTGTATGGTTGTATTGTTTGAGCTAAACTACAACATGTATACTTGTATTGTTTGTTAAAATGATACAGGTCGTTGGTGCTATGCAGTTTGCGCTGCCTCGCATAATGGGATGGGACCAATATGATAACCGGGCAATCGGAGGCACCAGTACGAGCTCGTCCAAAGTGCAGCCTCACCTGATGGATTCGGAATGGGAGAAATGGAGCTAGCGTGTGCATGGATGTAAAGTATGAGGCAGCAGGTGCTATTGTGTTGTTCTACTTACTACCTTATTTCAATGCTGTATTCCCCTGTTTTGGTTTGGATTTGAATAGGGAATCCATCTCCCCAGTCTTAGCATCCGGAGTAATCAGAAGAAAATGAATGGAATTTGATGTTGTTTGTAGTTCTAGTAATCTTCATATTTTGTTTCGTTTCATCTTATGCATAGATTCCCTTCAGATGCAAGGCTCGTGGATTGTATGGTCTGAGACAATCTCGGTCCAAAATTCGATCTTAAGAACACTCAGTAGCTATATAGACATGTAATTTAAGAACCAAATACACGCTCATATGATCGATATGTACATTCAGGATTTAGCGTATGCCTACATTTTGCAATTTGCGTCAACTTATGCAGGCGACACCGCCGCATATGCCCAACCAAACCCCGAACAGCACCAGGCACACTGCGACATCAATGGCGATCACGATCTTCACTTGCCGACACCATCTCTTCCTCACATGGATATGGCGGGAGCTGGATGACCTCAGCTGCCCCGACCCAAACTCCTTATGCAGCGGTGAAGCTGCTGCTGTTGATGAAGAAGATGAGCTCTGCCTATTCGATGTAGTCGTAGTAGTAGATTTCCGGGCTTCTTCCAGCTCGATTCCGATCACGTGTTCCTTCATCTTCTTCTTCTCCGATTTGCCGAGCAGCGGCGCTTTTGCTACTTCCGCCGCTCCATTCAGCGGAGGAGATAGCTCAGCGCCACCGCCATATTCGCTGGCGGCGACATTCCCTAACGAGGAGATCAGGCGGTGGAGGACCGGCACGAGCTGATCAGTACTCTTCCGCTTCCGGAATTCATCCCTCAGGTGATGCAGAAACCCTAGAATTCCCTTGTTCCCAAAAGCATGGTCGGTGATCACGAAATAGACATGGCCGTCCTCCATCAGAAACCCGAAAGCTCTCTTGCCGATTCTCTCGATGTACCATCTGTGGTACGGAGGGGTTAGCTCCAAGCACGATTTGGCCAAAACCTCGATAGACTCAGGGGTTCCGCCATTGTTGTTGCCGTGGTAGGCGTACACGACCCTACCGGTCCTCCACACGCAGTAGAACTGAACGGAATTCTGAATGGATCCCATTTCCTCCAAGGAATCTCGGATTGAGACTTTCGGGTAGTTGAAGAAGAATTAGAAGCGGATGGGTTCAGCTGAGTAGGCAGGAGGAAGAAGACGACTTAGAGTTGGAGAGTGAAAGAGTCAAGAAATCCTAATATTTTGGTCACCGTCGACAACCCACAAGTAGCATTTAAGATTTCATTTGGACCACATCTCCTTTCCTACTGCCTTCTCATTCTAATTTTCCGAAAGTGTGTGTATTTTAATATTAAAATTCCGTTCAAGAATGTTATAAGCTTTGAGAGGGAATTTTAAAATGAAACAAAGAAAACGGAAGCAGTAAATCCAAATTTTAGGATTTCATAAAACAACTTATGATTGAAAGTTTAAAAAAGAGAGAATAGTGTTACTATGATTGAATTTTAAAACAGTAAATTACTGTGAACGGAAAATAAAAATAGAGCTACCTAAATAAAATTGAAATAAATGTACTTGTAATTTGATATTGCTTAGCGCACAATGAAACATGTTTGTGATATATCAGGAATTTCAATCATAAAATAAAATAGTGCCAGGGAACCCCGTTAGTTATTAATCTGGAACCTATAAGAATTTCTTCCTCTTTGTTGATTGCTAAAATTGAAAAAAGTTTGTAGTGACTCTACTCTGACATCAATCTCACTCTCACAAGTCCCACGAACAAAGACATAGTATCCAGTATATCTTTAACATTCTCAGCTGCAAAACTGTCGGCAACCATCAGAAACTGTCGGCATTTCCACTCTCAACCAGCATCAGCATTGGCATTATGGGCATCAAGTCTTGGGAGTTGCTTCGACGGCGTTACTGCCTGCTGTTTTCAGGGTGGATGGAGCCATTCTGAGGAGGTACTTCCCTGACATCAGCATCCGAAGAAGGTGTGCTAGAGTTTCCTGTTTGGACAACTAGGACTTCAGGAATAATCGATGATGGTTTGAGAAGAGATTGGCGGCAGAGTGGACAAGTTGCGTGAACTGACAGCCAGCTATCGATGCAATCCATGTGAAATGTATGGCCACAAGCCGGTATCTGTTGAAGACGATCTTCAGACTCATAATCCCCAAGGCATACTGAACATCTGTGTCAACCAAATAACACAATTACACACAATGTAACATTGTTTCAGATATGCTTTTACAATGAGATAAGATTTTAGTACTCCTTGTATGTTCATCTGTAAACATGGTCAAACTGATACGTATTTCTAAGACAACTCAACACTAATCAAGACCGACTGCATCGACCTTATTGGTTGTTCACTACATGTTGAATCGGAGCTTCCAAACTTCTATCGAGAGCTACTACGTTTTGATGGTGTGTTGACAGTACAGTTCCAGCTATCGACATCTTTCCAATCGATAGCAGTAGATCAACTCCACAAATTGAAAAACTCTTGACATCTCCGCTTCAAGGGATACACCTGAGAGCCTAAGCTGAATCTAACTTTCCAACACCAACTGATCGTCTCATCTTACTTTCAAGTTTCAGTACTTAATGATCATCAGTACAGCCTTGTGACTCTGTAGGTTCGCATTATGAACCACTAAGTCTAAATCTAAGCATCTGAAGCTGCTTATGCTGTATGCAACACAATCACAGATGCCCTTATCAGAGATTTTATATGTCGGTTGGCCATCAGCATAAATAGGCTCCATTCTCATTTCATATTTATTATATACGCAACCATCAACTTCAGCCTTTTGTGGAGATGAATAACTATAATCTCAACTTGTGAGTAGGGCTAAAAACCAAAGATATGGTACAATATATACCCCGTCTCCGCTACTCCGGCCATATAAGCACAGTGGATGTTTAGGTTCAAAATATAGCCAAAAACCGGGATGAACATATATTGTACTGTGTAAGGAAATGCAATGAATCAACAACAGCTCAATCCCATCCGAGTCTCCTTTTTCTGTACTGCTATATTATTCTCCAGAGTCCACACTATATACAGTATATGGTACCGCAACAAAACTAATGCCACAACTGACGACGATACGAGAAGATTACAGCAGGTAGTTAGATAAGAAGAAATGTAAGATTAACTACTAGGCAACACTTGGACCTTGTCGTTTTTGCCTGATTAGTAATGAATTGAAGTGCAGCTGGCCTTACTGAGAATCATTGACGCAAAAGCTCTGGTTGAAGATAATAATGGGAAGCATCTCTCTAACCTCCTTCTTCAACCCCATTTCCACCTGCACATATAAATTGCATCAGCAAAATAGCCAAGGAAAAAGACCCAAATGGAAACGGCAGCAGCGGTACCCTGGAGGCGGCGGAGTGCGGCCGCATTCTGAGGGAGTCCCAGTCGACCCTTCTGCGGCGCAGGTAGAACAAGTAGAAGAGGAAGAGAAGGATGAAGGTGAAGAGCACCGGCACAGTAAAGATGAAAGCTTGGTACAGCTTCAACTCAGCAGATTCCGGAGTTGCAGATGAAGAAGAAGCAGCAGCTTCTTTAGGGTCCGAGTAGCCAATGTTACCACCGCTGTAAGCCATGTTCAATCTCCCGCTTTACGCATTGCAGCAGTTGCTAATTTGCGGATCTGCAATTGGAATTGGACAGCCTCTTGTTTTTCCGGTTCTCAGTGTTCTTGGGGGATTCGATTTTATTACTGGAAAGTCTACAAGTAGATGGGGTTGCTAACTGTGGAGACAAACCATTAGGCCTAATCTCTCTATTATAAATCCACATGCCAAAACCATTCCTGGTCATTTACCTACATCATCCAGCTCAACTAAAGCATGCATCTTGCTCTTCAGTCTTCAAATTTCATTGGCTTTTGTTGTTTATTCCATGATTTCTTGCAAGTGTTCTACCTTAAATGAAGCAATAAAAATCCTCTATCATAATGCTTTCTCTTAGGCTAGATGTGTGATTGTGTTGAAGCAAACACGGATTTATTCTCAAAGTAGAGAAGTCAGTCTTCTAATTTTAAAATAAGTTCGTTTGATGGAACTCCACTTGTATACAAAACTAACTTGAGCTAAGAAAATACCGGCTTGTAGCATATCTCCTTCAAAATTAGGGTTTAACTTTTAAAATAATCATTTTTTAACCAATGTAGTATAAGTAAATCACTTCTCCGGGGTATTCATCGACAAACTATATTAAATGATTGGAATTCTTTTTATGTAGTAGATTTTTAGGACAAAGTTCAGGAAGCAGCACATTCACAGGCCATTTGCCCAATGCCAAGTACAACAAAGGATCCTAAGTTTCAGATCAACAAATGCAAGGCGCAAGTAGAAGCTACAACCACAGATTCCTTCAACTCACATGGATGCTGTTTGTTTGGTAAATGTTACAGAAAACACAATGCATTATCTCTTCTACACAGCGATTAACAACGACAGGAGCACACAGAAGTTGAAAAGAACTCTGCAAGCTGTAACTTGGTTTATTTACAGCTTTGGATGCGCCTGGACCTGGAGCTGTGGGTGCACTTTCTCCTTATTTCCCACTTATACATCCCTGACTTTGAACCGTTCTGTGATAGAGTGGACAGGTAGCTTTGGGCTCGTTGGGACCCCACTGAACCTCCGTACCAACAGTTCAAAGCACGGTAAAAACAATAGGTAGAGGACTCCCAAGATAAATGGTGCCGCAACAAGCCATCCTAACAGCTGAGATAAATTGTCTACTGGGGTCAGTCATCTTTACCATTTTCGAAACTTCCAACACTTGAGCTAAGACTAAGTAAGAGGTAAGTCCTGAACATTTATGCCTACTCATTGATCAATCAATGGAAATGGAAATGCAAACTACATATTTACTCGGATAAACACAAACGGGGGGAAATTAAAAGGCCAAATAAGTTACCCACCGCATTGAAGATGCTCCGCACAATTTCTGTAGAAGCTTGCCCAGTCAAGACCTTCCTAAATGCATCCGATGTTAAAGGAAAATGTGGTCCACCAGTAATTATTTCGCCAAACCGTAAGAAAACAATTATCAAGCTGCGATACCAGTACCACAAAGGCCCTTGTTAAGGAATACAAACAGTTGAGCGAGAGCTAGAATCAAACAAGGCTACGTCCAGAAAAGAGAGTAGTTTCCCCTTTTCAGTACAGCAATAAAGCTCGTAAACATCTAAATAAGACAATTGATATACGTGGCTTAACTCGGAGTCATGTTGCAGGCAATCACAGAATTGTGTAGGGCAATCTAGTGAAGTAATCAGAAACTAGAAAGCAGGCAATCAGAGTGAAAGGACTAATCGGACCTGACAGCTGAGAAGGAAAGTAAGATAAGTAGTCGAAAACAGGATAAAACTAGAAAACGTATGATTTCCATAGCCCCGTGAGCATCATGTATTCACCTGAGCTCAATGGGGGTTGCAATAAAATTAGCCAACATGACGGTGGGA
>JAULKM010000002.1:6877235-6890635 GCA_032355605.1 Rubia tinctorum
TATGATAACAAACCACATTAACATACTCATCTAGCAAGATTAACATCATTTGCCCAACAAGAAGTTCTAATTCCATGTTCTTAGATTTTCATCCCAAAAGTGAGAAGAAATTGTACACTTTCCTAACACTCTACACTTAATCATACAAACACTTCATATTCTCAAACAACCCATAATATAAATGAAGTTTACACCAACATTAATGGCACAATAAATACTCATGAAAGAGTAAAATAGAGTCTCACTACATGGGTTTGGAAGATTCAATCAATTGTTCCCAAGTGACGAGTTTAACCACTAGAATTCATACTAAACATCAAAAGAAAATCAAACATAAATCAAAGATGAAACTAAGAAAAGGGAAGAAACTAGGGTTTTTACTTGCAGAAATCGGGAAGAAGGAAGAGAGCAAAGAGAGAGGATAAAGTGTGTTATTTATAGTACAAGAAAAAGGACAAGTTGTTCTGGCCACTCGTCCATTGCGATTTGCGACGTCGCGACGGATGCCAAAAACAACATTTTGATTTCTTTCATCTTCTTTCCTTCTAGCTTTCTTTCCACTTCAATTCTCTTGAAATCTTCAAGTCTTCAAAAGATGAAGTTCATGGTTTTCAACGGTCTTCGGTTTTCAAATCTCGATGTTATTGCCCCGTCACACAAAATCCACTAGAAAAGTTATAAGAGCGTTAAAGTCGCTATTAGCTCTCCTAAGAGGATTTCAAGGTAAAATATAATCTATAGATGACAAAAGAGCACAAAAGTGATCATTCCAAAAAGTCCCAAAATATGCACATAAAATGGACACATCAATTATATATTTTTATATTTTCACATTCAAATACACATTATTACTTGTTTTAACTTTTAAAATACAATATTTAAATTTTATAAAAAATTACAAATTTATAGTAAAAGCCACTGTGGACTGTCCATAAATTTAGGGAAAGACCATTTTTCCTGAAACTTTCTCATATATAAATATGTAACCAATCTTACAATTATTATTTTTTTGAAAAGGAAAAATTTAACCAACCTGACCATTTTTCTAGACTCTTCATTTATATACATTTTTGATTCACTTACTACTAGGAACACTGGAGAACGTTTATAGTAGAGGATGACTTCAAATTCATAGCCAAAAATGGACTGAATACAGTGAGAATACCAGTTGGATGGTGGATTGCTAACGACCCAAATCCCCCTAAGCCTTTTGTTGCTGGATCTTTACAGGTTTTGGACAATGCCTTCTTATGGACCAGGTTTGTCAAATTTTATTTATTTGAATATTTTATTTTAAACTTATATACACGCTCCGTCCTGACTTCTGAGTCCCTGAATAACCTACTATTTATTTAGTTAAAATTGACTAATTTAAACTACTCCTCCTATCCCAGTTAAAACAGCACTGCAATCATTAGCATACTATTCAAAAAATATATTTGACCGTTAATATGGTTAATATGTTTAAATACGTGTAATAACGGCAAATAAAAATTTTATATTTTAAAACAATTTTTTACGACGAATTGAACAATATTATATGCGATAATATTGTTGTTAATATATATTCAAATATGTGGTTAAATTTTGATGGAGAATATTGTCAAAAAAGTAAGAGTGCAATTTTAGCTGGAATAGAGGGAGTATAAAATTTTATTGATATATAAGTATAAATATTATCACGTGGCATGGTGTTAGATTGTCTTAATGTGTATTTTCATATTATAATCTTTTATATTCCCTCCGTCCCAGTGAATTTGGCACAATTTATATTTTCGCCTGTCCTACAGAAATTGGTACAATTCAATTCTTTGCTAAAGTGGCAAAAAATGAGCTTATACATTTACTATATTATCCCTCAAAAGGTTGATTAAATCTACTAGTAAACTCTTCCATTACCAAAATACCATTCATTTATTTCCCATCAACACTTTCACCTCATCTTGCATAAAATACCGATCCAAAAGCAATTGTGTCATTTTCTCTGGGACGGATGGAATATTTTTATCGTATATAATTAAAGATATTAATGGTCAAACATATTTTTTAGTCAATTGTTAAAAATCAAAGTATGCAATTTATGTTGGTACACATGGAGTACTCCACTTTTCAATCCTTTTAAAAACGTCTGGTAATATGTTTGGCGGGACCTATTCATCATATATCTAAGAATGAGTTTGATTTTGATTTTGATTTTGATTTTTGTTGAAGTGTTAAAAATATCTTATTTTATTTTAAGAGTGGACATTGATGTTTCCTACTTTTAAAATAAGTAGTATGTTGAACAATGCATTTTCCCCTTGAATTTGCGTGCAGGAAATATGGTCTCAAGGTCATCATTGATCTACACTGCGCACCCGGTTCACAGAATGGCTGGGAACATAGCGGTAGCAGAGACGGCTCTCAAGAATGGGGTTTAACCAATGAAACCATCCAACAAACTGTAGCTGTAATCGACTTCCTAGCCGCCAGGTTAACCTCACGGTTGGGTAACAACATAAGCTTCAGATTTTACATATCCAAACTATTAACGCATTCTTGTTTGTTTTTCAGATACGCAAAACACCCAAATCTCCTTGCCGTTGAGCTACTCAACGAGCCGCTTTCGCCGGGATCATCTCTGCAGAATGTAATCGCGTTCTATAGGGCCGGCTACGCGGCTGTCCGAAAGCACTCATCAACTGCTTACGTGATTCTGTCCAACCGATTAGGCCCTTCGAATAGCACGGAGCTCTTTCCATTAGCCAGTGGCTTTACCAACGCAGTCATTGACATCCACTTCTACAGCATGTTCGAAGATATGTTCTACTCCTTTACAGCGGAACAAAACCTAGACTACATCAGAACTAATCGCACGGCCGAGTTAGCTAAAATCACCAAATCAAATGGACCTCTCGTCTTTGTAGGTATGCGCGTCTCATTCATGTTATGTGTGACGTGTTGTGATTTGATTATCTGTTGACGGAACTTTTATCGTAAAACTTCCATTTTTGGATTTTTAATAGTACTAATGTTTCGATGATTTTAGGAGAATGGGTAGCTGAATGGAGAGTAAAAGAAGCATCAAAAAGGGATTATCAAATGTACGCGGCTACACAGTTGAAAGTGTATGGAGGAGCCACATTTGGATGGGCTTATTGGTGTCTTAAGAATGCGCAGAATCACTGGAGTTTGGAGTGGATGATCAAGAAAGGCTACATCAAACTATAAGGCTACATCAACTTAGTTTGTTGTGATGCACTTTTCTGAGTGCAGATCTATTCGGGTCGGTTTTTCAGGTCGAGATATAAAGCTACATCAATCTGATGAATTGTGATAAACTTTATTTCTGTCTGCTCTACAACATTTTCACAAAACTTTGAACCTTCAATAAAATGATTTGGGCAGATATATATACCGTCGGTTCCATTTCATAAAGCCTTGCGCAAAGAATGTGTTTGGCAGAACTGTACTTATAAGCAAAGTTGATTTATTTTGAAAGCAGAGGGAGATCAACTTCTGTTTTCCCCGAAAAATAGTTTTTGCTTATGAAATCAGCACTTTTTTAAGCAGTTTATCAAACACTAAAAATGTTTTACCGAATTTAGGTTATAAGGAAAAAGAAATCCTTTCCCTTGTAGGGAAAGGTCATAAATGGTAATTTTCTTATACATTTAGAATCTTATTCCCGTTAGACTTTAGTTCGTTGTAGCCCTATATATTATAACCCTCATCATTAATGAGATGTGTCATTGATGTGATATCAATGCACCATTAATAAATTCTTTTATATTTTAACATGGTATCACAGCCTAAAAAATTTGAGAGCTAAACCCCAAATAAATTCCGCTGCCGTCTTCCGCTTGAGCCGCCGTCGTCAAGCCACGCGTTACACTACACGCGCCGCCACCATTGTTAACTGCCTTGCCGATTGCTATTTTTCTGATCGCCGCTGCTACCTCAACGATTGCCGCGATCCGTACTACTCCGATTTGCCGGCGAGTGACGTTCACGCTTCACCGCCTGACTTTACGTGCCAATGTGCCTCTACCTACCTGATTTTCTGATTTCGCAACAGACGCTCCCCGTAGCTTCTTCTCCAACTGCCGTGAACGTTTGTTGTCTGTGCCTGTCCAGATTCATCGTGCGTGTTTTTTACGCGCTGCTCGTACTCCACGCGCCGTTGCGTCTGCAGCACACACCTCGCCGCATCTAACCTACCGTACCGCTGATCGTGTGTTTCACTGATCTGCACCAATGACTACTCTTGGTTCCAGTTTCGATATTGCTGAGCAAGCCCGCTTTGCTACTGAAAGAATTTTTAATTTTGTTTAATGATTAGCAATTTCATAATTTTATTCACAAGTTGGGCTTTCTTGATCATCATGCTCCAACTTGAGGGAGGGTGATAAGGAAATAGAAATTCTTTCCCTTGAGGGAAAGGTCGTAAATGTTAGTTATCTTATAGAATTAGTTTACTTACATAATTAGTTATAAATGGTAATTTTCTTATAAACTTAGAATTCTATTCTCGTTAGACTTTAGTTTGTTGTAGCCCTATATATTGTAACCCTCATCATTGATGTGATATCAATGCAATATTAATAAAGTCTTTTTATATTTTATCATGGTATTAGAGTCTAAAAATTCTTAGACCTAAACCCTAAATAAATTATGTTGTCATCTTCCGCATGTGCTCAAGTAGGTAGAGGCGCGACGGCGCGTGGAAGTCTGACGGAAGCATGTGGAGTCGGGCAGTGGCGCCTGAACGTCATTCGCCGGTAGATCAGATAAAATAACAACCGGCAGTAAAAGACATGAGAACGTGGAAGGAATCTCATTATTGATATCCTCCAAGCGCTGCACGCTTTCCCGCTTTCTTTTCCCACCTGCACCACGTGCATTTAGTAAATTAAAATATTTCTATATGGGTTATAAAAATATATAACCCATATAATATTTTTATACGGGATTTATATATTTTGAGTAAAGTGCATTTATATCCCCAATTTTTTAAAAGTGCACGTATACCCTCCACTTTTTCAAAAGTGCACATGTACCTCCAGTTTCATGTTTGTGCACACATACCCCTTAGTTTTTCAAACGATGATCTCCGGCTATAGGGGTATATGTGCACTTTCGAAAAATTGATAGGGTTATATGTGTAGTTTTGAAAAACTGGGAGGGGTATATATGCACTTTCGAAAAACTGAGGGGCATAAGTGCACTAACCAAAGAACTCAAGGGAATGGATTCACTTTACTCAAATACTTTAACAACATAATATTTATTCCTCTTCAGAAAATGCACTACTTAATCGAAAATTATAATAAAATATATAAAAATGGTGTCGGATAAGAATAATTCATATTAATTAATATCGATCATAGGCGCGATGATGAATTAATCCATACGTATATATCAGTTATACGAAAGTAGGTATGCTTAAACTCCTCAATTCTTTCTTACCTTGTTGACAATTGAACAATTATAATTAACCAATTTCTTCGCTTACCAAAAATGCCCCTCAAAGTATTTGCCGATATAAAAAGAGTCCGATATAGCATTTACTAAAGTAAAAGCAAAAATCAATGCACACTTAATTGTTCCCTAGCTTACTATTGCAATCTTAGTTAGTTAGTTGTTTTCACAAAAATGTGCTACATACTAACCATTCCCAACGATTACGTATTGGTGGAATTAGCTAGAATTATCAGGCTTAAACATGCTAGGAATAAATTAAACCAAGAACAATAAAAAACACATAAGAATCAATTATAAAATAGCTAGGTCTCACCATTCATAAACTAATACTCATTAGTCTCTGCCGATAAACGAATTAGCTAATCATGATATGCATACAAAAATCACAAAATAAATATTTTGAAAACATGATGTTAAATTAAACTAGGAAAAGAAATAATTTCTAGAAAATGGGTTCAATTTGGATAAACTGGATCCTCTGCGGCGGACCAGAATCTGGAAAAATATTTAGAAAATATGTCTGCAAAAATTTGAACTAATTTTAGTCTAAAAGTGCATAAATAAATGTCTAAAAAGTACATACAGAAGAGGCTCTACCCAAAATATCATCCAACTCCAATTTAAATATAATTCCTAAATTTTTTCTTATCAAAATAAAAAATAAGAATCTTATTTCAATCAAAATCCCTACAAAATCACCCCAAATCTGATCCATATTCTTCAAATCTGATTTCTATTCCATCCAAATCAGATTTTAATTTATTTTCCATGCTCTCCACAAGGTTGCACACAGCTGCACTGATACAAATTCAAAAAATTCATTTATTATATTTTTATTCGTTTAGTATTTTTAGTAGCTTAACATTATACTCTTTTTTCCACTGGATTTTTTTAATGAGCTAGTGTGCTCATATTTAGAATTATTTCTAAATGATGTAATTTAGGAGTTCTGATTTGATTAGACTTATATTTGGTAGGTTTAGATAAGGTATATTCATTTAAGAATTCATCCAATATTTGGATTGATTTCCTTAGATAAATATGGTAATTATTTATATTTATTTAGGAGTTCTAGTTAGATATAGTTTTAGCTTCTTAAAACTAGCATAATTCTTTTCAATTTCTATTTGTAATGACTGAATTTTACCTCTATAAACAGAGGGTTCAGTCGAGATCATTATTACACACACACCCGCATTATTCATCAATTATATTCAAACTTTTGAAACATTCTCATTATCTTCATTGTTGCTTAAACCGGGCTATTTAAGTTTCAATATCCCTTTATAGACGTACCTTTCGGGCTGGACGTTTGTAGAGAAACCTTGTAAGTGTACCCTGCGGGCTAGACGCTGCGATTCGTGCATTTATTTGAGTGGTGCGAAATTCTCAAATAAATAAAGATCCGATTTTCCGCAATCCATAGTTTTTGCAAGGAGATTCATATCAAAGAGCTTGATGATTCGTGCAACGCGTTAGAGAAATAAGACATCGGAATCTTCATTAAAATTATTTTTATTCCATGTTCTTTTGTTAGTTTAAGATTCAATGTTAGATTTTGATTTTCCATATTCTTTATTATGTCTATAATTTTGTTTAGGAGTTATAAACGTTATTGTTATAGAATTACTTTTGGTTTGGAGTTCTAACATGTAATTGTTCTTAAATGTGGTTCGGTATATTGAATGCATGTGTTTCATTTAGAAAATGAAATAATAACCATGTATGTTGCGAGAGGGGTTCCGATTTCGGAACAAGCCTCGTTTATAAAAATATTGCTACAATCACAAATCAAAATGTCTTCCGATACGTTAAACTGACTTTAGTTTTGATATTAAAAACCAGTACATGTTTGTCTGCTAAATCCTAAACAAATTAGAACCAACTTCTAAAACGCAAGTCTTGACTGTATGTCTGAAATCAAAACAGCATGAACACAATATAAGCAGAGCTTATGGCGGTTAAAATTAATAAATCACGACACATATGCACTATGGCTTGGGATAATCAATGACGGTTTAGGAACGGTAAATGTGTTTAACGGTGATGTCAAGAACTGCAGTTAACAACCTCGTTCGATCTGCACTAGTAATGCAAAAGAAAAACCCAAACTTAATCTCTACTCTGCCTCTTCTTTCTACCATAACAAAAAGGGATAAATACATTTATAACCCTAACTTTATGCTAAAAGTGTCAATATAACTCTGTAATATCAGAAATTGCCAATTTAACCCTAACTAATTATCGTATGTGCCAATCTAGCCCAGATTTTAAAAACAATTTGTGTCGATATAGCCAAACTCCCTAATTCCAGCATTGACCAAATGAAATCAGGCATGATTAGAGTGTATGAAATGACAAAAATACCCCTTATGACAAACCTATCTTTGTTCTTCAAAACCTAATGTTGTCGCTTTCGCGCTCCCTCCCAGAAAATTCACTCATTTCTCAGCTCTCACCATCCCTTCCGTCATTCCTTACGCAACGCAACTTATCCGTCACACAGTGCCCACTTCCATCAGTTCTAACGCTACTCCCGTGACAAATTGTTTCCATTTCTTCCAAATATATCCTACTTTATATGATCCGGCTCAACTATATTTTTTGTTCCAAATCTTGTTATGCATCTGTATATTTTGTTGATAATTTAATTTCTGTGTATATTTCACGAAGGCTATTTTTCACTTGTTAACTGATAAAACAGAATGAATTATCTTCACATGAGAGAACGCCACCGGTAAGTCTTTGTCCATAGTCGATGGCGGCTAGAAATTTTCATTCTTAGTCAACCCCGACGACTCCATTCTCCGTTGCTCAAGCTGCTGCTCTCACTGCTCTCACTAATCTGCTGCTCTCCGAAAAATCTCACCATTTCCCCTGCTGCTCTCACTAATCCAAAAAATCTCACCATTTTTTCTTCTCGTTGCTATTATTTCCTCTTTTGTAGGTACTTTGGTCGTGGATCTCGTGACTGGTTCTCTGCTCGGTATGATTATCTACCCGGATCAACAATTAAATCTAGTATTTTCAATGTGATGCATATGTTTTCTAGTTCTCTGCTCATACGATTCTATGCTTGGTAAAATGAAAAATTGGTGATGTGTTTTCCTATGCAAGAGGGCATTTCCTATGCTTGGTAAACTGAACATTGGCATCAAAGTAAACTGAGCATTTCATATGATTGGCATTTCCTATGGTTGGTAAACTGAACATTGCTTAGTAATGTGTTTTCTAATCCTATGCTTTAGTTCCACCAATTTACTCATTTTGCATTGTTGTCGCTGATTATTCTAATCCTATGCTTTAGTTCCATTACATCCGAGTTCCATTGAAAATTTTCTTTTAAACTGAACATTTCAAGCTTTACTCCAGTTTTAAAAAATCTCAATATTTTTTTAATGTTACAATGGATGTGCCTTTGGAAGGTAACACTGAGGGTTTTGTGGAAGGGGATTCTCCAGTAGGTAATAAAAAGGCATTGATTTTCATTAACGATAAGGATGTTGAGGTATTACGTAAGCGTTCAGATGTTTGGTTTGAACCCAGATTATTAGGTCAGAATCGGGTTTCGAGTTGAGTTCGGTTCGGATCGGGGTCGGGTCAGTATCTTGCAGGTCAGAGTCGGGTTCGGGTTGAGTTCGGGTCGGGTTGATATTTTTCAGGTTCGGGTTGAGTTCGATCAGGTCCGTTATGGTCGGGTCAGAGATTGACAGCTCTACGGCGTTAACTCTTAGTTGAATATACTAGCGGTGTATTTAAATTTGATATTTAGAGAATACATGATGCAAGACATCTAACAATGTCTCACTATATACTAATTGAAATTTATGGTCAAACGAATTTTGATAAAGTAGACCAAAAAGTATTCAAATTCAGATGATGGTAGGGACTAGGGAGGTACATACATTCGAACATCTTTTGGTTTGGTGGTGTCATGGTCCTCTTCTTCTGGAATTGTTTTCTTCGGACATGTTTCGCCCATCATATTCCACTTCCAGTCTTATTCCATTTTATGGAGTCAGTAATGGGATTTGATCTCCAAGCGTTTAGTGCACTTGTATTTGTATTGGACAAGTTTTAAGGTGGTATCGGAATGAAGTGCGTGTTTAAGTTTGGCACGTTAAACGCCACACACAGTAGAGCTAGTGGGAAATCACCTGCTTTGCTATTTAGACCATTGGAGAAGACAAAACGTTTCGTTTCCATCAACTTCACCTTCTTCCGCGCCGCTAATTCAGGATGGGAGTTGCAGAGGTGGTGACGAGGCTGGGGATCTGGTCTGTGAACGGTGATCACCCATGGAAAACAAAATTAGGTTAAAATGTATACAGGTACGCAAAATATGTACAAATACATGGCATACAAGTAGCAATCCACTTTACTCTTCCATTTATGTAGAGCAACTTGTTTTTTTTTCCAAAGTGTTAATGCAATTAGACTCCCTCTATTTCTTCATTAGCAATCTCCAATCAACTTTTTCAAATATGTTAAATTTAATTTCTCAAATTTTAGGGCAACCACTACTTAGGAGTCCACTGACTGATTTGGTTAAGTGCTACAGTGCCCTTCCTAGATGGCGAGGAAGAAATGATATCATTTCAGCTCTAGGCGACAAATACTTGGGTCGGATGGAAACTATGGCCTGGAAGAAAAGAATCTCACCCCAAAAATGAAATGGATGTTATTGTTATTGTTATGCACAAGGGGGTAAGGCTTTGAATGGTTTTGGCAGAGCAAAGGCTTATAGCTGGATTGGAATGGGATATTGCCATCCATTTGCAGCCACGCACCTGCCTGCCTTATTATCTCAGCAACTACTTGCAATATATATACATACATATATATATATATATATATATATATTCGCGTGTTTACCCACATTTTAAGGCAATTCACTTATTGAAATGCTCATTTTGTTCAATAGAAATACTAGTATTAAAATTACGAGTCACCTAGACGAGAGAAGTTGGAGCTTAGATAGTTCTACCAATGCAAGAATATGGTACATGCAATCCCAGCTACAAAAAGGCCTCCGACTACTCCAGCCATCCTGCAAGTTGAAAAGCACCAAACCCGTCATCAACTCATTCATGGCTTTCCTCAAGACAGCAGCCATCCATGTAACAAATCATATGCTGCACATAATCACCTCCACAAAACGCAAAAAAAAAAAAAAAAAAAAGAATCATCTCATATCCCTTGCAGGTTAGGAGGTTTATCCCTCCACAAACTCCTTAGCACAGGGATGAAAACCATGTCAGGCTATAAGTCTTGGATAATGTCCCACCACAATCAAAGTTATCATAAAACTCAATTTTGCATGACCCTTTCAACACTTATGGATCTCTACATCGAACGAGCTACTATCAAGCACATTGCATAAACATGTACATTATCCATGGCTACAACCCCACACAAACACATTGTGGTGAGCATGTATAGCAAGCAAGAAGGTAACTCAACCAAGCACCTGTGGTTGCTCACTCCTTTTAATCATGTGTGATGTGTGTCACCCTTTTAACCCCCTCCCCTACCATCAATTCATTCCTTTCCCAATCACAAAACACTGCCCTTCATATTTTTGTTCTACCAAATATGCCTGAAAAGGTTAACTAATGAAAAATAGTCTTGAAACTCTTCTAATTACTTACTTCTTCGGTGATAACCTAATCAATTTCTTGAATTCTATAATGCTTCAAGCTCTAAGAGAACCTCAAGTGCCAATCGTTTTGCTTTGGTGACAAGCAGGAATTTAGCTTAGTGAAGATATAGTTAGCATCCCAACATATTACTTCACATAAAAGCTTGTTTTCGTGACTAAACCTAAGTCACTACACAGAGAAGCATAAAAACAAGAAGTTGTGCTCCAGCTACAAGAAATACAACAATAGGAAGTCATTTCAACATAGAATACTAACCTCAGGTATCACCTCTTGGTTTTGTCAAGGACTTCAATATATCTTTTAGGTATCATGTAATGTTCCATCAAATGTTTAGCAAGAACATCAATAACGCCACCTTGAACTAGAACTTCAAGCCCCTTCTTGCCTGCAAATATAATACAAGTGAAGATTCTAACTGTCAACAAAGAAGGATTCAAACTGGTATTTAGATGTCAGGACATTAGATTATTTAGCAAGACAATCATTGAAAAAGAAAGTAAACTAATTCAACACCACACCAACAAACGCCTTAAAGACCCTCATAGACACTATCTGGCATGAGTGATAAGAGCAGAAAACCAAAGTAAAAATGACAAACCTGGAAGCTCTGCCACCGTTGTACTGCAAGCAAACTTCTTCTGCAGCTCTGAAGACAAAAGCTCAGCATCTACCAAGAATGATTCAACCCCAGAGAGTTTGGTAACCTTCTTGTTGCCTTGTCTCCGTTCAGTCATTATCTGAATAGGCCTGATACCACCTTTACGAACTATAGATTCATGACCCCTTGTCACTCTATGATGGCATGCATCCGACTGATAAACGTTGATCCCAAATCCTTCTTATGAATTTCAGTTGGATAAGATGATCCCTTTTTTATGGCTCCTTTGAACAAAGCATCACATAGAGCTGCATCTAAAGTCACCATTGACCTATCAGTTGGCTTAACAAGTTTTTCTTTTTCAACATACTGGAAGGCGATTTCAGTGGCTTCTGTAGCACTGTAAATTTTTCCTAGATCAGCTCCAACAGAAGCAAAGATAGGATTCACATGAGAGCTAGGCTTGTACACATCTTTTACGTCAAAAATGTCAGGTGACTGTCCTTCACTTGTAGCATATTCATTAGATGATTGTCCACCATTGATAACTTTCTTTTTCTCTGGCCTGAACAGCTCATATTCTGGATGCTTACGATTAACTGCAGACAAATTGACCTCCTTTTTATGTTTATCTTCTTTTACCTTAATCTGTACAGCCCACAATTGGAGATATCAGTGCCAAAGAAAAATTATTTGAACACAAACTGACCACTGGAAGTATCTCTACAGATAGACAAATGAAAAAGAAAAAAAAACACAGTACACATCGAGTAACATTAACTTGGAAACATGACCTTTTAAGGTAATGAGCAGTAGGAATTAGGCTTGAACCTTTCTAAATGCTTTGTGCTAAGATAGATATCAGATAGCAATCTGATATGGTCAAGTCCAAATTATGATACTCATGGATTGGCTACTTCCTATGTGGGAGGTTTTGGAGAAAAACCAGAGTCCGTTTTGGAGCTGAACTGATTGCTTATAAATTACTGTAGCATTTCAGACAACTCTCATTAACTAACCCACCCACACAGTTTCCACAGGAAGCCAAAATAATTCTCCCACACAGAGAAAACTAGGAGATGTCATTTGAAACCAAAAAACCCATTACAGACTAAGACCCAAAGAGAGCAGCCATATTGTCACCCAAGAACTATCTAAAGCATTACAGAAATACCAGCATGAAATAGCAGCGTCTATCTTATTCTTGAGTACAAAGGAAGCTTTTTCATAACCTCTTCAAAAACATTCAATTTTTGCGCAGTCACGAGAGGTGGACCTATTATCCACAATTATCCAAAATGAGATACCACGCCTCCAACACATACTAGCACATTCCCCCGACGTGCAATATATGAGTTACCAACATTAAGGCACTAGTACCATGGACCATAGGGTTTTTAAAACCAATGGGCAATGAGTTTGGTAACTTGTGAACTTCTAAAGTGGATTTGTTCCTCAACACCTCCCCCACCCCCTCCCTCCTGCTTGACTGACCAACATAAACATAATATAATACAAGATTATATGGTCGAGCAGCTGATGCAACTCATGAGGCGATAAAATCGGCAGCATAATCTACTGAAATTTTAAAATTTAATAAACTTACAAGTCCTGTGGAGGCCTTGGCTAGTAACCACTTAGACAATTTCTTAAAAGAGGATTTCTTCATATCCAAT
>JAULKM010000002.1:6898076-6908371 GCA_032355605.1 Rubia tinctorum
CCCAGAGCAGACGTTATTTGTGCTTACCAAATCCACACTTTTTTGATTGCTCAAATTTACGTGGATGACACCGCGTTTGGCTCTACTTCATCATCTGTAGTGCAAGATTTCGTGTCACTAATGCAGACTTAGTTTGAGATGAGCATGGTTGGAGAACTCACATATTTTCTAGGTCTTCAAGTTAAACGAGAAAAGAACGGGTTGTTCAAAAACCAAAGCAAGTATGCCTTGAATCTTATGAAGAAGTTCGGACTTAGTAGTGCACAATGCACGAGCTGTACGAACTCCAATGGCAACTACAAAAAAAATTGGTGAAGGATGAGAAAGGTGTTTCAGTCGATCAAAAACTATGTAGAAGCATGATTGGGAGTCTTTTGTATCTTACTGCTAGCCGACTAGATATATGTTTCAGCGTAGGTGTTTGTGCAAAATTTCAGGTTGATTAGAAGGAATCTCATTTTACTGTGGTAAAAAGAGCCATTCGATATGTTAGTGGGACTTCTGATTATGACATCTGGCTTTCTGAGAATCATGACTCAGATCTTATTGGTTATAGTGATTCTGATTGGGCTGAAAATGCAGATGATAGTAAAAGTACTACTGTGGTTGTTTCTTTATTGGCATGAATTTGGTCTCTCGGTATAGCAAGAAGAAAAATTCAATTTCTTTATCATATGCTGAAGCTGAGTATCTTGCTACCGGAAATTGTTGTGCACAATTATTGTGGATGAAATAAATGATAAATGACTATGGAATTCAACAAGGTCCTCTAAACATTATGTTTGATAATAAGAGTGCGATTGGCATCTCTAAGAATCCGGTTCAGTACTAAACAACAAAGAACATTGACATCAAGTACCATTTTATTAGAGACTTGGTTGAAAGAAATGAGGTTATGGTTGCCTATGTTCCAACATGTGAGAAGTATGCATATATATTCACAAAACCGTTGGACGCCTCAACTTTTGAATTTTTCAGACAACACCTTGGTGTGTGTCGAATATGAGGTACTTTTCATCCTTACATTCCTCTATACATTTATGTATATTTGTGCTGGTTGGTTTTCTTTTATTTCAAAAAATTCAAAAAAATATAAAGAGGAAAAATAAGAGGAGAGGATGAAGTAGGTTGGAAATTAAAGATGTGACATGATTTGACTTGAGAAGAAATTTAATTATTATCTTGGAAAGGTAAAAAGGATGACATGGATAGAGAGGTGAAAAGGGAAGAAGTTATTTTTGGTTTAAATTCTTCCGTATCTCCATATTCCCTCTTTTTCGCATTGCACTCTCCTTCTCCTACCAAACTTTCAAATCTTGGAAGTTATCTCCCCTAAGTTTGTGAAATTTGGAAAAAAAAACTCCTTAGACAACCTAAACTCTACCGTGATTATACTACAATGGCCAGAAATAAGAAATCAATTCCACTCACCACCGGGAAACCTGAGAAGGAAGCATCAAGCATGAAGAATGTCCAATATCAAAAGGTAACCGGTTCGAGTTTCTCTCATTTTGTTTGGGAAGGAAAAGAGTTTGCTTCGGTGAAAGAATTTTTTGAGTGGGTGCAAGCAAATAGAATTACCGTAGATATGAGAAACTTAGATAATCTTAAGGTGGAATTTCTTGAAGTTAATATGGAGGAATTACTTTCGAGTGATATAGGAGAGTTGTTTAATATTGAAAATTTTGAAGTTAAATTGTCGAGGGGTGAATATAAAGAGCATAGAGGGAAAGACATGTTCCATGTTTACTCTTATATTCCTGGAAAAAACTTCTGAAAAAACTGAAGAGATTACTGATAAGGAAGTTGTAGGCTTGGAAGTGATTAGGTCTACGGATCAGTTGAAGGTTGTTCAGTTTGATACTGTGAATTCCAAGAGGGTTGAAAAGCTCAGGGCTTTAAAGCCTCCGGTGATAATGCTTTCCGATAGTGATGAAGAAGCAGATGCTGAGAATGTTCCAACATACTAGCAGGAAAATGCTATGGAGATTGATGATGTAGAATTAGGGCGCACTGGGGATAATCAAGACTGTCAAATGAATGATATTGATGGAAGGTCTGCTTGTGATGAAAGAGGTGTATGGGATTGAGAAGAGAGGGGGAGATGACCCCACAAAGGAAGCTGCTGAGACAGAGTACTATGTTCCAACACAGGGAGATGACTATGTTGGAACACATGAGCAGCAACAGGAATAATATGTTCCAACACAGGAACCTAATCATACCTATTCCAGTGACGAGGGTACTTGATGAATTCATCCAGAACAGGGTGAGGAAGACTAAAACGAAGGATACGGTAGTTGAGTCATCATAGCCAGCGAAGAAAATCAAGGTGGCAGAATCCTCACCAAAGAAGAAGAAAACCGCTCTACCACCTCCTCCTATAAGTGATGCTTTTCAGAAATTTACTATGGCACAAATTGTGAGGAAATGGGAAAAGTGTTTTCTCAAAGAAAGATTATTGCTGAGAGGCCAGTAGATTTGCTAGCCTACAAATCAAGTGGATTCTATGATTTTCTGGAACTTATTGGCGTGAAGAATGCCGCATCTGTGTTTCTATACTACAACAAACAGTTGGTTTGTGAGGTTTATTCTAACCTGATGGATGGGAACCTTTAAAAGGATTCACCTGGGTGTGAGCGAGTTTATGTCAGAGGCAGGATTGTGAATTTCTATGCTGAGAAGATTAACAAGTTGCTAGAGTTGAACACACCTAAGTTTGAAGGTATTTTTCTGAGGAGATGGAGGTCACAGAGGATCAAATTTTGGCTGAGATATCTGGAGGAGTTAAAATAGAATGGGCAGCAACTGGGTATTCTCAAGCGTCGTGTCTAACCTCCAGGTTCTTTGGACTTTATCAGGTAGCTGTGAACTGTTGGATGCCATCTTCAAATACTACAGCCCTGACCCGAGAAATGGCCAAGTTGCTCTACTGTGTTGGAACACAAAAACCGCTCAACCTTGGATTACTCATACAGTAGAGTATTGTGCGACAAGCTATATCACCAAAGGCCAAGCATGCACTGGTTTATCCCTGCATCATCTTAGCCCCGGTCAGAAGTGAAAAAGTTAAGGCCAAGACAAAGGATGAGATAGTGGAAACGGAGCCTCAAAAGCCAAATAAGAAAACTTTTGGTTTGAGACAGGTAAATGATTTACCCTGGAAGCCTAAGAATTTTGGCTCTACTTCTACCGGAGAGGACAAACAGGCCAAGTTGATAGCTCTGAATGCGAGGATGTGTGTCATTGCCATCCAGATTGCTGCCCTGGAAGCTGAGAAGACCAAGCTTGAAAAAGAAAAGGCTAAACTGAAAGCATAGAGAGCTGCTCCTGAACAGAGTTGATTTCTGCAAGACTATGTTCCAACATAGTCAGTGTTAGTTTCAGGGGGAGCGGATTTTATTTTGCTGAAATTTATTCTTATTTTTATGACTTTGGCATGTTAATGGCCTCAGGGGGAGATTATTTTGGTGTTGGTGTAATATGAATCATGTCTTGGATTTCTAGTGTTCGGTACTTTTATTAATCCAACATAAGGGGATTTATGGAATTCTTATGATTGTGTCAAATGAGAAGTTTTTCTTTTGGTTTTCCAAAATGGTTGGGTCCACAAAATGCCAAAGGGGGAGATTGTAAAGTCATGCGACGTTCATCGTTTAATGTGTTGGCATTTGTGAACTAGTGGTAAAGAAGAAAAAACGTTTCATGTTGGAACATACCGGAGATTTCAGAGTCAGTGATTATAATATTGCGTCGAAATTGATTTATAGAAACTTGGAGTTTAAGCAATATTTAAATCAGACGTATAGATTCATAATGGTATTATGAAAAATCCCTATAAATATGGAATTGGATTCATGGGATATTTGAGATGAGGAAAATCCCTTTATTTGTGGGATTTGGATATTTTTCAGAAGCAGATAAGGAATAGGAGTATTATGGAGATAATTATGGAGTATTCTGATATGCACATGAACTATAAGTAAAGGACATTAATGGCTGCAAGCGTACGAATTGTCTTGAGTAAAATCTGCACTTCAGATTTATAATTTGCCGAGAGATTTTCAAGAGCCAGTACTTATATGTTCCAACATACGTGGCCTGTTGATCAAGTTTAGAGTCGTATACCTTAATTTCTCGGGAGGAGGAGATCCAGCGTCGACGATGTTAGAGGGAGTCTGATCAAGGCAGATTGGTAACAAGGGGACTTTGCAAAATCCACACGTTAATAATTAGAAGATAAATATAGTTGTATGGTGTACCGTATCTTTATGATTAGTGGACTTATTCTGAATTGGGTCAGACCCCGCAGATGTAGGTGGTTTTCACCGAACTGCGTAACCAAGTTGTGTGTTATTTACTTTACATACTTGGTTAGATATCTTATGTTGGGACATAGAGCTAATAGTTAAGGTAAAACGGTAAAATCAAAATTTCACAAATACATAATATTACTTGTTTTAACTTTTAAAAAAGAATATTTAAATTTTATTTTAAAAAATTACAAGTAAAAATAGTGTCCATAAGTTGATGCCTTCACTGAGATTTTGTCTTTCATAATTGCTTGTGATTTTGAGTTGCAAAATGAATCTACATGCTGCTTTGTATAATAGGTTGAGAATATTGTGAGGGAGCCGGGGGAATGCCCTGTTGATGCCTGAACACATTGAGTGGATCCACAATAGCTTTGACCCTCACCAACCGATCGTAGTTGCCCATGAAATACTTGGCACCCCAAACCCTGGCCTTCTCCACATCATCGTCACTCAGATGGTCATCCACCCCGAGATCAACATCCATGTAGTTGATGTAAGCTGCCCTGGGCGCCGACGACACGTAGGGGCTCATGGACCGGTACAGCCCCCGGATCCACTCCATGTATTCTTCTTCCTCCTCCGAGGATGATCTCGCTTTCCACTCCACCATGTACTGAATGGAGAACAAATTCCCCCCTCTGTGCGGGAATGGGATGGAGTCCCACCCCACTCTCCCCATGAATCCCCCGTACGGATCCAGTATCACGTACCCTTTTGCCTGCTTCTCCAATATCTCCAGCGCCCTCATGATTCCGCGGCGTGGGATCCGAGTCCTCACGTAGTCGGATTTGGCCTTGAAGTAGAGCTTCTCCGCCAGGTATCGATCCTTCAGCTTTTCGGTCCCAATATTGGCACTGAATCCGGAGAAATAAACTACGGAATCTATCCACCTCATTTCACTGCAGTCCGCCCAGGATATGTTCAGCTCCGGAAACGCCCCGTTCAGGGTTGAAACCATTCCGGGTCTTGTCCCCAGGTAGAATCCCTTGAACGTTGCTGATATTCCGGCTCCTGGCGCTGCTTCCGGTAGCCCCGCGCCCACAAAGACGGACAGGTACAGGTCATCGTTGAGGTTCGGGGAAACATGCTGCCACCTATCAACTAGGGCGGCAACGTGCCGTTTGGTGCCCGGCCTGGAAACTACGAAAGCTGTTACGGTTGTCGGAACCTCAACCAATCGAATCTTCCAGGCTAAAATAACACCCCAGACCCCGCCGCCCCCGCCGCGAATAGCCCAGAAAACATCCTCGCCCATGGATTCCCGGTTCAGAACGCGTCCATCCGCATCCACCAGGACAGCGTCGAGAACGTTGTCAGCTGCCAGCCCGTATTTTCTGGAGAGCAGACCGAAACCGCCGCCAGAGATGTGGCCGCCGATCCCAACGGTGGGACACGAGCCGGCAGAGAAGCCGAGGACATTGCTGGACTGGGAAATGGAGTAGTAGGTCTTCCCCAGAGTAGCTCCTGCTTCGACCCACGCAAACCGTGAGTCGCAGTGGATGGAAAGCACTCGGTCGAGGTTCATGAGGTCTATGATGAGGAACGGGAGACCGTCGGTGGCCACGGATGAAGTACCCTCGTAGCTGTGTCCGCCGGACCGAACCCTGATTTCCAGGGATGCCTTCCGGCAGCACGCCACGGTGCTCACTACTTGCTCCCTGCTCTCCGGCAGCACGATGGCTGTTGGTTTTGGGACGGACGGCTCCGCGAACCTCAGGTTCTGGATGGAGAAATTCAGAAAGGAGAAGTAGTAGTGATCTTGTGGGAAAATGGTGAAGTTGGTGACACCGTTCTCGCCCAAACAGGTAGCAACGGAAAGGGCAGTAGTATCATTACAGAGTGAAGTTGGGATATTGGCCAACAAAAACAAGAAGAACAAGTAGCAGTGGTTCATCATCTTCATCCTTACTGTTCAACGTACAGATAAATTTTGCAGGCAAAGCACACTCCTATATGCTACTCCGTAGATAGCAGGGTGGGGAGTAAATTAAAGCGGAGAATCATTGATGTGATGAAATGATGAGGAGAAAGGACAATTAACATACGACAGCCAGCCGGCCGGCCTCGTACTTCTGAAGCTTTGATTTGCAGATTAAGAAAGATGGAGACAAATTTTAAGGGGAGTGTGTGCAGATGACTAGCTACTACTTATTGCCTTCAGCGCATGATAATTAGAATTAATTAAATTAGAATTAATTAAATTATAAACTGGCCTGGTTGGACCAGAGGATATTTGTACCAACAAGAAGAAGAAGCCCGAGGTGACATAATTTTGGAAGAGTCGTATTAACTAATCATGGATGCATCTAATACAGATGAAATACTGGACTAAAACCGGCGAGTGATCCAAAGGTTGACGAGTACAAACAGACGTAAAAAGACTAGTTACTGTATGTAAGATAACTCCATCAGATACTGCAGATTGAGTGCAAACCACCAGCTCAAACTAAGAAGGCAGTGGGGACCATCTATAAAGGATAAACCATTACTTGTCATCATTTGTTTGGACTCTTGGCAATCTTGTTGCACTAAAACACTGCTACTGCCTAAAAAAACTTCACTCACTACTCTGAACCTTAGTTTGGGTTATTCTACTTTCAGCTTTCGAGTATTTTTTTCGCCATCCTTTCCGTGGACAATATACAGCACCATGAGGTCTATGTGTCACATTCCTCCTTGTATTGTGGTCCTAGGCGTCTATCCTTGGAAACAAAGTACCTCGCCAATTGGCTCCATATACATTCAATATGAAAATAACTCAACCAAGCACTCTGTAGTCTATACGTCAGCAAGCCTGGCTCAAGTAGCAAAACTCCCAGTTTCAGACCAGACTTTCAATCTGTAGCAAGGAAGCCAAACGTTGTTGTTATTCTACTTCTTCATCCTTCTTTTAATGCAAAATTAGCAGTTTAACTACATAAAGCAAGCAGCGTGCAATTACAGACTTACCTCACATGCATACGAGTTGTTCAAGGAGCTGATGGAATGGAGAACAGGCGGCTCAACTTTCCGTCTTCCATCTTTCAATCACAACCTTCAAGTTCTCATCTCTTCGCCTAATCTGCAAATGCCAGAAAGCAGCAAGTCGGATAATATAGCTCCCCACAAAGTCACAGTGCCTCTGCGTCAAGTAAATAAATGGAGAAAGAGGAAGCGCCCAGAACTTACACAAACACTTTCCTCTTTCACATGTTACAGTGGGCTGAACATAACCTTAATCAAAGTATTCTCTGATTATAACATGTAAACCTAGCAGGGACAAATAAGAAAATAACAACATTACCTCAACAAGTGGTTTTCTACCACATAGCAAGGCATCCACACTCTTTGCTGTCTGAGAATGCAAAGCAGAAAGCAGAAATAAGAATTGCATAAGAGACAGATGTTTTATTTTCCAAGCACAAATGACATTTGATATGGTTAAGCAAAACTGATTTGAGAAATCTAACCCGATGAACGATCCAATAATCCCTCTCTCTAATCTCAATCACAAAGGGAAACGTTGGAGGTGCTCTTCTCTGAAGAATCATTTTCTTGCTTTTCCTGAGTCGGGCTTCTTGATCACCAAGCGTGACGTTTTTCACCCCTCCAATCTGCAAATTCATCAGAACCTAGTGAATGAAATGCATACGCTAGCTAGTCATTGTAAAACTCGTACAATGTATCATTAAAGTACTCAGTGAGTACACTAAAGACAATCTGCGTGTGTGTGTGTCATTGTTAAACTCACACTAAAGGTGGATTCACAATTGCTATATATTATGATCAAATATAAAAACGATCAGCATCATGTCAAGAAAGAATATGGTTCACACTTGTCAATTTCTTTCTATGAAACATAACTTGTTTAAAATCTGTTAACGAAGAATTTGAGGAAGATTTGCGCTAACCAGGTATGCTAGAATAGGATTCTTGACAATACTTTCCTGCGCCTCACCATGAGCAGTACCAATGAGCATATCCTCTCTGTGCAATAGTACGACAGGCATTAACTTCATCTTCTGTACCAATCTCATCCACAATAATCACCTCAGCCTCAGGCATGTGATTCTCCACTGCTTCAATCATTACAAAGTGCTGCATAGATGGCTTGGCAACATGCAATCTTCTAGCCCCACCTATTCCAGGATTTGGAACATCCCCCTCACCTCCCATTTCATTGTTGGTGTCAACAATAACCTACACCAATAACAACAGCTCAATTGTTGGGCTAGAAACTTGTTTTCGCAGGAAAAGTAATCATAACCACCACGGTACCACTCTTTTGCGAAGTTCATCTGACATGACACGAGATATCTCTCTGTATTATGAGAAAAAACAGTATGAATTTCTGTACCAAAATGCACCAGCACACCTTTTGTGGTATTACCTAGTAACATGTTTGCATCCATACAGCAATCAGGTGATGCAAGATGCTGTCTCCAACAAACCAGAGTCTAGGTGCCATAGGTAACAGTTTGGAAAGATTCATAGGAAAATAACAGACCTTCCAACAAAGAAGATGCTGCCTCCAAAGTGGAGCAAATCTCGAACCATGGGAATGGATCCCTGGACCGCCCTGCCAACTGGACATGTGAGGCCAATAACAGCACCTTCCCTACTCCTAATAGCAGAAATGCCGACTCTATTATCGTCTCCTATTTGCCCAAGTGCATTTCGCACAGACTCCAACTCTTGCGCACAGACTCCAGAGTATATTTGAAACAAGGATTGAAGCACGGGCGGCAATGGAGATGCGTAGGAAAAGTACCCGTTTACTCCTCAAGATTGGGTGCCGGAATCTGCAGAATAGCGGCAGCTTTCCGAGGTCCAAGACGACCTAATGAAGTAAAATTATAAAAAGGGAAAATGGGGATGGAGGAAAGAGATGGGTTGGGTTTATGCAGGAGTGTTCATCTTTCACCTTAACCTAAGCTTTCAATTCTCCCTCAAAACATACCACTTCCACTAACTTATCCATCATCTCAATTTTTTCATTCTTTTTCTTTTTTTCTATATAAATATAAAATGGAAGGGATGTGCCACTTTTGTCATTTCTGTTTTTTAAAAGAGTAAATTTAATTACAGGTTAAGAATTCCTAAATGCAGGTAAACTTGACGATGGATTTACTATATTATCCCTATTACTTGAAGTTAAATAATTAAAGTTAATTAAAAATAAAACTAATTAAGGGTAATATAGTAAAATGTTCATTAAATTTGCCTGTATTTAAGAATTCTTAGCCTGTACATAGATTTTGTGTTTTAAAATTAGTTTTTCTTTTAAAACGCCATAAATGATGTTTTACTTCTACATGGATTTCACTACTACACTCTTCACTCACTTAGTCTCTATTTTTCTCAACTTAACAACACATTATATCATGGGTTAAATGCTTTTCTACCCCTACCTCTCTCAATCATCCTTCACCACCCCCGCAACCACCTTTTCTCAGGTGTGTTGAAGAAATTCAAGGATTCATACGGGAATTTCAAGGAATCTTTGTCGACAACAGTAACGACTTGTTGAACTTGTATGAGGCAGCAAATTTCATGGTTCATGAATAGCATATTTTGGAAAAAGCCCTGAATTTCACTATTTCCAAACTCAAATCCATATTGCCAAACATTGACGACTTGTTTTTGGCCCAAAAAATCAACCAAGCTTTAGAGTTGCTAATTCAAAAGGCTTAGCCTCGCGCCACCACCTCTTCTCTCAGCCCCGGGCCACCACCGCATCTCTCAGCCACCCGCCGCCACCATATAGCAACCCCCACCACCACCACCCTCTCTCAGTCACCCGTCATCACCTCTTTTCTCAGCCACCCACCACAAACCCACATCGACCTAAGCCCGTCAAACGGGTCGGATCACCCAATGGATAACCGTTATCCATTTACTATTTTCACTTATTGGATAAGATTTATTGGATAATGACCCATTGGGTTAATGGATATAATTGGGTTGTAATTATTGGGTTGAGTTGGGTTGGATAACGGG
>JAULKM010000002.1:6908471-6923534 GCA_032355605.1 Rubia tinctorum
AAATTAATGTTATTATATATTTTATTGATATATATTTAATTTATTTAATATTTGTAATTCGGTTTTCGGGTCGGTTTATATTTAGAAACCAAAAACCAAACCATAAATCATATTCATAATTCGGTTTAATCGGTTCAAATATTTGAATATTTAAATATTAAATTTGGTTCGGGTTATTCAAATTCGGATTATTCAATTTTTGGTTCGGTTTTTGATATGTAGTAGTACAAGGCAATAAGTCATTCCCCCTCCATTTCAAGAGGCATCATCCGTACCACATTTATTTGTTTTCTTACTTTTTTGACATTATTTTTTATCAAAATTTGACGGCATATTTAAATAGATATATAAACAAAAATATTATCATATATGATATTGTTCAATTTGTCACAACAAATAGTTTTTTTTTTGAGAAAAATCAATCATTCCAAGGTGTTGGAAAAGCACTCAGCAGCGATTATAATAAGTGAAATTGACATCCAAACTAACTAGCATCTAGCAATAACTAATCTATTGCAAGGATATTCAAATTATATGTCACCTCGTCTATAACCTCATAAACCAAGCCGCGTGCATTTACTGACTTGCCTCACATGCTAACAAGTTAGTAAGGAGCTTATGATGGAATGGCAATTCACGGACAGAACAAGCCACTCAACTTTCAGTCTTCCATCTTTCAATCACTACTTTAAAGTTCTCATCTCTTCGCCTAATCTGCATATGCCAGAAAGCAGGAAGTCGGATAGTATTTTTGATAAACTCTCCACAAAGTCACAGTGCCTCTTGGTCAAATAAATAAATGGAGAAGAGGAAGCGCCCAGAATTTATACACACTTTCCTCTTTTACAAATTACAGTGTGCTGAAGATAATCTATAACACTATTTTACATGGTCAAAGGACATGTTCTCGAACAAGAGTGAGATTTTAATTATAAGTTTCACTAGCTGCCCTGTTCCAGCTCTTTGACACTGAATATTTCAGATTTGCAGCAATTTGCTTTCATTAGTAACATGTATTGCACCAAGTATTCTCTGATTATAACATGTAGATCTAGCAGGAACAAATAAGAAAATAACAACATTACCTCAACAAGTGGTTTTCTCCCACAAAGCAAGGCATCTACACTCCTTGCTGTCTGAGAAAGGAAAGCAGAAAAAAGAATGCATAAGAGACTGATGTTTTATTTTCCAAGCACATATTATAACATTTGATATGGAATAGCATGAATGATCTGAGAAAATTAACCCGATGAACGATCCAATAATCTCTCTCCCTAATCTCAATTAGAAAGGGAAATGTTGGAGGTGCTCTTCTCTGGAGAATCATTTTCTTGCTTTTCCTGAGTCGGGCTTCTTGATCACCAAGTGTGACACTTTTCACCCCTCCAATCTACAAAGTCATCAAGAACCTAGTACATGGGTACATGAAATGCATATGCTAACTAGTCATTGTAAAACACATACAATGTATCATTAAAGAACTCAGTGATACATAAAAGTCAATGTGTGTGTGTGTGTGTGTGTGTGTGCAAGCCACTGTTAAACTGACACAAAAGGTGGATTCACAATTGCTATATATTACGATCAAATATAAAAACGATCAGCATTATGCCAACCAAGAAAATGGTTTACACTTCTCAATTTCTTTCTATGAAAAACAGATGCAAGTGACTTTTATGACCATATCCCATAACCACCACCCCCCACCAACCCAAACCAAAATCCACCAGCTCAAAAAGAAAAATACAGTCCCTGACACAGAGTATAAGGTTAAAATGTTGGAGTTACCAGTGAGTATTCATGCAACAGCAAGCAATAGCATGGAGTTTGTGGAAGATGCTAAGTACACGGGAGACTCCCATTGGGAGTGCAAGAACTGAGGTTAACGTTAACTTGTATAAAATCTCTAAACGAAGAATTTTAGGCAGATTTGGGCTAACCAGGTTTGCTAGAATAGGATTCTTGACAATGCTTTCCAGCGCCTCACCATGAGCAGTACCAATGAGCATAACTCCCCTCTGTGCAATAGTACGGCAGGCATTAACTTCAGCTTCTGTACCAATCTCATCCACAATAATCACCTCAGGCATGTGATTCTCCACTGCTTCAATCATTACAAAGTGCTGCATGGATGGCTTGGCAACATGCAATCTTCTAGCACCACCTATTCCAGGATGTGGAATATCCCCCTCACCTCCGATTTCATTGTTGGTGTCAACAATAACCTACAGCACGACGATCAACTGTTCAGCTAGAAACTTTGTTTTGGCAGGAAAAGTAATAGTTGAGTCGGATGGAAGGGGAGAATGTGATGAAAACCAGTTTAATTAGCATAACCACCACCTACCACTCTTTTGCGAAGTTCATCTGACATGACACGAGATATCTCTCGTATTACTGTAGTTTTGCCAACGCCAGGTCTGTATTGTGAGAAAAAGCAGTATGAATTCGTGTACCAAAATGCACCATAAGAATATGCACACCTTTTCTTTAAAATAGCACAGGAGGTTGCCTGGAAATAACAAAAGCAACTAATTGCCGAGAAGATGGAAATAAGTACTCCTACGCTAGTCGCAGTCTATTCTCACATCTTTTAGTAACATGTTTGCAATGCATCAATACAACAATCAGTGCATGCAAGATGCTGTCTCCAACAAACAAGGGTCGAGTCGAGTTGCCATAGTTTGGTAAGAGGGGAACGGGATTTCATAGGTCAGTAGTTGGGTAAAAGACCTTCCAACAAACAAGATGCTGTCTCCAAAGTGGAGCAAGTCTCGAACCATGGCAATGTATCCCTGAACCGCCCTGCCAACTCGACATGTGAGGCCAACAACAGCACCTTCCCTACTCCTAATAGCAGAAATGCGGTGTAAGGTGCCAGAAATACCAACTCTATTATCGTCTCCTATATCCCCAAGTGCATTTTGCACACACTCCAACTCTTGCGCAGTGACCTGGTTGTTGGAGCAAAAGCGTTGTAGCAAGCAAATTTGAAGGGAAACAAAAAAGGGGGTTGAAAATTGAAGCACGGCAGCGGGGATGATGTGCCTACCTCAGCGTTCCTCAAGATTCGGGTCCCAGAATCAGCAGAATAGCGGGCCTGCGGCACCTTTCCGAGGTCCAAGACGACCTAATAAGGAAAGATGAAGATAAATAAAAGAGGGAGATGGGAGAAAGCGAAGCGGGGATGGAGGAAAGAGAACCTCTAACAGGTTGGGTTTTTGGAGGAGTGCGTGGCCCAAATCAGGAGGGAGGATCTGCAGGCATGAGGCATGTCAGTATTCCCTGAAGAAGAGAAGTTGGATGAGAAGGAGGAATACCATTACCGTACCTGAAGAAGCTGGTGGAATTGGTATTCATCATCAGAGGACATCACCTTCCACTTAGGGGTGACATTTGTGCGGAAATGAAGGGGAAGCCCAGAAAGTGGTGGCGGTCTACGGCCACTGAATCTGAATCTGAATCTACATGGAGGGTGAATCGCCACTGCCATCTCAATTTTGCCATGTAGTAATGAAGAATGGTACATTTTGATGGACCATGAAATCCAAACCTCTACAAACTTCATCTTTCACCTTAACCTAAGCTTTCAATTCTCCCTCCAAACACACCAATTCCACTAACTTATCTATCATCTCAATTTTTTAACACAAAATCTAAATACATGTTAAGAATTCATAATTGCAGGTAAACTTAATGAAAAATTACTATATTATCCGTAATTAGTTTGAATCTTAGTTAAATTTTGATTATTTAACTTCTGTTCTCATCAACCATCATTATTCAAAATTAATTCACAATAAATGTTATATTTATACAAACACTTTAAGAGTTTTTTGTTAATAAGGAAAGTGCACCTGCACCAAAATGTGTGTGGTTGAAATATATCTCGAGAAATATCAAGACTAGTACTTCATATTGAGATCGATCTGCGTTGGGGCATTGATTTCTGCCAGTGAATTTAGTTAAGCGAGTTCGAATAAAGTTTGCAGGATGATAGGATCATTATATCATATTATACACAACTCATGTTGTCACGACTAACGAGGCAGAGGGTGTATTTTTGCAAAATAAAACTTAATAAAACAAGGATGAATGAAATTGTTAACTCAACTAAAGTGTAGGTCTCCTGACGGTATGTCCATAAGTTTATGGACAAAATACTTTTTTTTTATGTTGTACATTGCATTTGTTAAATTACATACTAAATTTAAATATTTAGAAAATATTTTTGTATTTTTATATTTTCACATTCAAATGCATATTGTTACTTGTTTTAACTTTTTAAATATAGTATTTAAATTTACAATAAAAAATACAGCATTTTTTTTATTGTAGAAAGACCCTCCTTTATTGACACTTTCTCTTGATTAGTATTTGAAACATTTTAGTCCCTTGTCACAATGAGCCGAGTTGACAATTTCAAAATTGAAGGGGTACTTTACTTGTGATAAAATTGAAGAATAGTCAATAAAGTTTGCCAAATGCTTGGCTTTGTCAAAATTGAGCGAGAGCAGGAAGTAAAATAGGCGAGATGAACGGCGGGAGGAGGGATGGAAGTAGAGGAATAGCGTGGGAGCTTCCAGAGATACGGTCGAGGCAACTGGGCAAGGTTGGCCCCGCTCTCGGCATCGGCTTTGGCTGCGGTTTCGGGCTGGCCTTGGGACTCATCGGCGGTACATACATACTTTGTAGAATTGAATCACAATTTTTGTGGATTTGTAATTTGAATTAGTTGATGAGTTTGGGATTGGATGCGTATACAGGCGCGGGAATTGGAGCTGGAGTTCCCGGGCTGCAGCTAGGGTTGGGAGTGGGAGCAGGATGCGGCGTGGGCTTGGGATTCGGATACGGAGTCGGGAGAGGCATTGCTTACGATCACTCCCGCAGATACTCCAATATCAAGCTATCCGCCGCCCTCTTTCCTTCTCAGTATGCTCCTCTCTTTATTCACTCCCCAAATATGAAATATGAAATATCAAATTCATCATAGCACCGACTTTGTGTGGCATTTTCAGTTCGAGTTGGGTAGCAGTGGGCTATGGAGTATTGAGTGTAGTGGTAAACTGGTAATGGTGGTACAAGTGTATGAATTGAATTGAATTGAATGGTTTGGTGTCAGGGATGAGATAGGCGCGCTGATGGGCGAGCTGGTAGCAAACACCAAAAGGCTGGTGGATGCAACTTCCAGAGAGGTGGATAAATGGAGAAGGCAGTGATGGCTCTCACCTCTCTGTTTGCAGTGTCCGTAGTCCATTCCATGAATGTAATAGTGTGAATATCTCTATCTCATGCTCCGTCGTTGCAACATTTGATCCAGATTCAAAACATCTAGAACTTGTACTTTGTGTGTTGGTATTGAAGACTCAAAACAACTTTTTATGTGATATGGAGAGAGTCCTGAATGGCAAGTGTTGTGCAATATGCTGTGGCATGGTGGTTTCAGTTTGTGCTACTATCCGACTGCTGGTGATGGCCTTGTGGCTAGAGTGGAAGGAGCATTGTATGCTGCGACTTCTTTGATTCTGCAGGCTTGGCCTTGTGCCTACGTGGGAGGCCTGTTGGACTTTAAACAATCAGTTTAAGACTTTCTGGCCATTGAACTGCAGCTCAACCTGATTGTATCAACTCATTCTTATCTATTTAACTCTAAACTCATCTCCCACTGAACTTTGAAAGGAAGGAATCTCCCATTCCATTGTTGATAGAATGGTCGTCCGAGGGTATCCCAGACATATCTCTGCGTAGTGTGCGGTGTTATTTCCCCCCCTTCTGATGTCCCTACCCATATGCTCTACGGTGGCCGAATAAAACGACACCGTTTTACAAACCTAGACATTGCCTCGCTGAAGAGTTCTCTTGCGTATTTTCTCTGTCTTTGCTTCTCTCTACATTACCAAGAATCCCCAAATCAAGCATACACTCTGAGTTCTGTCGAATTCTAATTGTAGATTTTTGTGCTATAGGGCGATATTGAGAGTGGTATGTATGTGATGGTGGCAGTGTCAATACGATGGTGGTGGGTCGGTGGTGACGACTGCTTGGCCGACTCTACAAACTTGCTCTCGAAATCACTGGCCCCTGTTATCATCAAATATAGTTTACAACAAAGTGCCATATTCCCCGGCGATCGATGCCTCCTCGTCGGATCCAACGGCCCCGGTAATCTCTTCTTTATAGAAACTTTTGCAAAATGACAACTTTATCTCATATGCAGATTGTAGATGAATGTGAAATTCTGGATGAGAAGGCAGGGTTGTCCACTTTTTTAGCAATTAACCACACATTACTGCGACTTTGTAATTATATGTTTACTTACATGACTTTTAACAACAAATTGAGCAAATAAAACTTGATATGTTTTATAGTTTACCTCATCTCAAAACTCCATTTTTTTTTCTTATTTACCATCATCAAATATAGTTTAAAACATTGCCATAAAACCGTAATACGATTCATAATCCAACCCATCGCACAGCGCGGGTAGTTATTATAAATGTGGTTCCGATTTTCAGCTAAAAGTACACTACACATAAGAGAGCTGAACAACTCCCGTGTACATAGGTAGAGTTGGGGTTTGAGAGAATGAGTGGATCCAGCCATCCAGGTACAGCGGAGGCAAGGCCCCATGAGTGAACAAAATCCAGATAGAGTCGGCAACATCCTGAAATTGAGCCAATGGGAATGGTTGATTAGATTTCGATCATCCGCTGAGCCAGCCAACCTGGCAACCCCACACCCACACATTCTACTTCTTTACTCTCCCCTTTCTCATCCCACACATAACTCAACGTTCACTGCCAGAGTGGTTGGTTGGCATGGCGTCCATTGCAGCTTCCACCGCCGCTGCATCCCTCGGTGTCTCCGAACTGTTGGGCACTTCCTTCAATTTGAGCACCTCCTCAAGGGTCGCTCCATCCTCCTCCGCCGCCACCGCCGTCAAGACCGTAGCGCTCTTCTCCAAGAAGCCCGCTGCCAAAGCTAAAGCCGCCGCCGCCTCCTCTCCCATTGACGACGAGCTCGCCAAGTGGTATGGTGAGTGCAACTCCAACCCCTCCTTCGACTTACGATTGCGGGCTCTAAATCTAAATCATTTGCTTTCAGGGCCTGACAGAAGGATCTTCTTGCCCGAGGGGCTGTTGGACAAGTCTGAAATCCCCGAGTACCTCACCGGAGAAGTTCCCGGAGAGTAAGTTCCTTGCTTCTTCCAGCATATTCCACTTGTTCCGGATTCTCATGTAACAGTATGCGCATGCAGCTACGGCTATGATCCTCTTGGGCTAGGCAAGAAACCTGGGGACTTGGAAAAGTGAGTTCAGTAACTTGATTACTCCTACTTTACTTGATTCGAAAAGTGAGACTGACTGGAGGCCGGTGCTGCAGATATCAAGGGTACGAGCTGATTCACGGTCGGTGGGCGATGCTTGGCGCGGCAGGAGCCGTGATCCCGGAAGCCTTCAACAAATTCGGAGCCAACTGTGGGCCCGAAGCGGTGTGGTTCAAGACGGGAGCCCTCCTCCTGGACGGGAACACCCTCAACTACTTCGGAAAGAACATTCCCATCAATCTGGCCGTCGCCGTCATTGCCGAGGTGGTGCTTCTCGGCGGGGCTGAGTACTACAGAATCACCAATGGACTGGTATGCAATCAATAATTTGTCGTATATACTAACTAGTATTACATGAGAGAGAGAGAGAGAGAGTTGGTGTGGTTGATTGGTGATGGCGTGACAGGATCTGGAGGACAAGCTTCACCCAGGCGGCCCCTTCGATCCCCTGGGGCTGGCCAAGGACCCAGACCAGTTCGCCCTTCTCAAGGTGAAAGAGATAAAGAACGGGAGACTCGCCATGTTTTCCATGTTCGCCTTCTTCATCCAGGCTTACGTCACCGGACAGGGCCCCGTCGAGAACCTCGCCGCCCATTTGAGCGATCCCTTCGCCAACAACATCCTCACCGTCATTTCTGCAACTGCCGAGTGACCTAATATTGTTACTTACTGCTCTGTAAAACCTACTATATGAGTGTTTAAGTCATTCGTGTTCTTCTAATGATGATGATGAGCATCTTCCTCCTCGTCAACTTCATGTGCAATCTCCCATGCTTCCTTTTATCCACCTTATTAACATTGTAACCCTCGTCTATTGCGTGCCTTTATCTTTACATCATCATCCGGCAACTTCCCATATAAAATGAGTTGATGAAATTGAAAGAATCTTGTCATAAAAGGAAAGTGTGTCAAATCTACAAAAATAACTAAAAAAGAAAGTATGTCATATCCAATGAAACGGAGGGAGTATGATCATCGAATCGAAAAGTATAAACAGCAGCTACAACTAGCAAAACATCGATGGAAAATCATATAACATCAACTAAAAATTTGCACAAAAAATTATATACAAAATTAAATAAAAATCAACATAAAATTGAAAATCATTGACTACAACTAACCAAAAATTAACTAAAAAATCATAAATATCATAAACTAAAAAATCACAAAAATATCAACATTCATAAACTGAAAATCATAAAAATATCAACAAAGCTTAATTTGTCATTTTTAAATTAAAAAAACTACAAACATCAACCTATATTACCCAAAAGCTAAAAACATCAATTCTCATCACCTAAAATTCACCCAGAAAATGAAAAACATCAACGTGAGAAAAAAAACACTACAAAACATCAACCTATAACACCAAAAAAGCTACAAATATCAACTTCCATCACCCAAAACTCACTAAGAAAATAAAAAAAAACATCAGCATGAGAGAAAAAACAAGGCTAAAAATATCAACCCATATAACCCCAAAATTTTCAAAACATCGACTCATATCAACTAAAACTCACCCAAAAATGAAAAACATCAATATGAGAGGAAAAAAACTAAAAACATCAACAAAAAAAGTTACGCTACCTCAAGAGTACAAATTATTCTTCACTCTGAAAATCATAAAACATCATTTAAAAAATAATAATACAAATATCAACATATATCACCCCAAAACTACAAACATCAACTCTTAACACGTAAACCTCACCCGGAAAGTGAAAAACATCAACGTAAGAAAAAAAACATTACAAAACATCAACCTATAACACCAAAAAAACTACAAATATCAACTTCCATCACCAAAAACTCACTAAGAAAATAAAAAACATCAGCATGAGAGAAAAAACAAGGCTAAAAATATCAACCCATATAACCCAAAAAAATTCAAAACATCGACTCATATCAACTAAAACTCACCAAAAAATGAAAAAACATCAATATGAGAGAAAAAAACTAAAAACATCAACAAAAAAAGTTACGCTTCCTCAAGAGTACAAATTATTCTTCACTCTGAAAATCATAAAATATCATTTTGAAAATAATAATAATACAAATATCAACCTATATCACCCAAAAACTACAAACATCAACTCCTAACACCTAAACCTCGTCCGGAAAATGAAAAACATCAACATGAGAAAAAAAAGACACTACAAACATCAGCTCATATCACCTAAAGCTCAGTCGAAAAATAAAAAAAACCAACAACAGAAAAAAGACACTACAAACATCAACTCATATCACCTAAAACTGAGACGGAAAATGAAAAACATCAACATGAGAAAATAAAAAAATATATCAATCCATATCACTCAAATAAACTATAAAATATCAACTTATATCAAATAAACCTCACCCGAATAACGAAAAATATCAACATGAGAGAACAGAAGCTACAAACCTCAACAAAAAAACTACAATACATCAACAACATAAATTCTTCAAAAAAATAAATAGAAGGTTCCAGTGGGATTTGAATTCAAACCACTAGCCTCAAAGCCCACATACTAACCACTACACCAAAGAACAATTGTTGAACATTCTCTGAGTTAAATAATAATAAATCTCAACATATACCTCAAAAATATAAATTCTTTAGAAACTAAGGTATAGCAGGATCCAAACCCATGTCTCTAGCCTCAAAACCTAGAGTACTAGAGAACCTTTAGCGATAATATACTCAGTCAAATAATATTAAATTTCAGCAAGTCTTTGGAAAAATAAACACGAAATTAAACCCATGTTCAGTCATCGTCGACACCGCCATCCACCATCGACGTTGCCTCCACCCTCCATCGTATGATGTCACCTCCATCGTCCGTCGTATGATGTCGCATCCATCGCCCGTCAAATGATGTCACCTCCATCGTCCGCTTTATGATGTTTCCTTCATCGTTCACCGCCGACGTCGCCTCCGTCCACCGCCGACCCTCTACCATTCACCGCCAACGTCGCCTCCGCTAAGCGTTGGCGCAAAATATGGGATCAGAATGATTTTTGATTTCGTTGATCGGAGGAGGGAATAAATGAAATAAATGAAATAAAAAAATTAAAATACTGTGATATCTATTGTATTTTGATAATTGCACAGTGGATCCCTAGATTTATTAGCATATTTTTACATTTTGCACTTAGGTCCCTCCAAGAAATTTGGAATTGTCGAATCACAAAATTGACGATGCCAAAATTCTATTGAATAACATACGATTGCAACTTTGCGATTTGGGAATGTATGGGTGAATGGAAAAGCCTTAGACCCTGACTAAAGTTTAAACTAACTAAAACAAGACTTTGTGTTGGAGAATATCCTAAATATTCAATTGTATCCATTACATATAGTTGGGTTGATAAGATATTAACCATTGGTTTGATGATACAACTAATATAAATAGAGGTCAAGTAGTAGAGTTTTTATCTAACAAAAAATAATAATATGTGGAAGTGTCACTAAAATATCGATGACACGAGGAGAGATCTATCGATGACGCGAGAGTATCTTAACAACTAGTGGAAAACTCTTGCTTAAATAGCTGCCCTAAACTTGAGGTTCCAAAAAAAGCCAAAAACCTGAGGTTTCTAGCATAGAAGCAAAGCTAGATTTGGAGCAACATGGGTTAAACAGTAGATTTGGAGCAACAACAACAAGATAGTTTAAAACATCGACACAACAACACAGGTTTAGCTGCGGATGTAAGCGCGCGGTGGGATTCAACGGCGGAGGCGAGTTTCAGCAGCGATGGATTTCAACGGTGAAGGTGAGGGTGGGCAGAGGGTGGGGGATGGAATAAGGGTGGCAGATACGGAGGGTGGGGTGGGGATATGAGGATGGAGGCTAAGCGGTGGGAGAAAAACCAAGGCTGAGCGAGGAAGGAAGAGGAAAAATAAGGGGAGAAAAACCTAAGAATCTATTTATATTAGTGGATTAAGAAACCAATTAAAGGCAGTCCATTAAAGGAACAGAACCACCTTTAATCGATTTAAAACAGCCTTTAAAATGAAAGGCGTGACTTGAGAGGGAGTTCGAATTCGGAACCTCATTCATGTCCTAGTTAAAGGTGTTTCCTCATGAACCTCCTTGATTGCATGCTTTTAGTCAAAGGTTTTCCACTAGCGAACAGAAGGAGTATTATTGAGATACATTAGGATATTATGTAATATTCTTTTCCTTGTTAAATTAAGGGGGGGATTACAAAATATTTAGCAACGCCCTATGATTTATGAGTCAAGCATGCGTTACAATTAAATTTAACACTTCAATTATAAATTATAAACTTGTTGTTGAATCAATAAATACATAAATATGTTTGTTGAAAGAATTGAAGTGATGTAATAATGGTTCAAGTAATTAGTGAGTGTGTTCTTAGCTAGTATATAAGGGTTACTCATGTTGTGGTGTGAGGTTTGTGTGACATACAGATGAATGAACATATGAATATGTATAGCTGGAAGATGGATTGGGATCTAACCCCAGAAGTCCATCTCACTGGTGATACGCCGGGAGATTTGATGGAGATTGGTGTCCTGTTGCTCCAACTCGATTGATCAATCCCTCTTTCTGGAGGTAAAGACTTTGACATTTGAAATACATCATAGAAATTGTGCAAAACCTGAACCAACTCAGTTGGAAGTTTAGAAATGTCAAAGTCAGGAAGCCAATTACCAGGGAACTGATCACCTTCTAATTATTTTTGTCTTGCTTTCAGTTGTTTCTGAACACACTGAGGTTTCCATCCCAAATAATCTTCTGCCACTTCTGAACCCTTAAGTTGTGTATACACTGCTTTTCTCTTCCTGTACTCAGATATCTCCCTAGCCTTATAACCCCTTAACAACTGTAAACCAGTTTCATCACAATTGCCATAGAGTATATACTCGATCCTTCACTGCTAATAACAACATCATCATTTCTGAAATCAAAGCTATTGGATTGAGATGTTTCATCCAATCCACACCTAGGATTACATCCACTCCCCCTCATGGCATGATCTTAAAATTGAAAGTGAACTGGTGATCCTGAATTCTCCATGGTACCTCAGGACAATAGGTTGTTCTCCTAACCTTACTACCATCTACAATAGTCACGACAGAGGGTTTGGTAGCCAGCTCTCTTAGATTTATCTTTCTGACCACCCAAGGATTCATAAAACTGTCAGTGCTGCCAGTGTCAGGTTTTTAAAAACAATATAGAAATTCTCAGGTTTTTAAAATAGCCATAGAAATGTTTTCTGGCTCCACCCCTGGACTTAAGTGTGCTGATTCGGCTGGGATAGAGGGAGTATTTTAAAAATACATAACATGTTATGACTTATCTAATAATATCTTATACTTTAATATTATTGTTCATATATTTATGCAAATATGTGGTCAAAGTTCGACAACATTAACTTAATGTGCTTATTCGGCTGGGATAGAGGGAGTATTTTTAAAATACATGTTATGACGTATCTAATAATATGCCACAACGACACGTGATGATATCCTTACTTATATATAAATATAATATTATGAATGGGATATTTGCAGCTTATACCGGAAGGAGGAAATATTGAGGTTGGGTATTATTAAGTAAAGCGGGGATCACATAAACTACTCCCTCTGACCCTTAGAAAGATTGACATTTCTTTTTCAACCGTTGTACAACACATAATGTATGGGTAGAAAATTATATAAATAATTGAAATGCAAAATAATATAATTACTTGTAATGTAGCATGCAAAAGGAAAATAGAAAAGGCAAGAGTGAAAGAAATTGTACTACGGTGGGATAGGAGTAATCAGCGGAGTAAGGGGGGTATCTACAGACGAAGATATAGATGTGTTAGTTAATACTATGAGATTAACGTCAAAAAGGAAAAAATATTTATATATATATACAGTAGTTGTTATGATATGGGTGAGGTGAGGTATGTTCGGTGATTTGTTGTTGTTTGGGAGGGTAGAATGGTCCTTAACGTAGGAGAGCGTGCAAGTAATTATAGCATGCCAGCATGTTTGATAAATTTGTGTTATGTGAGGTGTGCTTTGTGGGGTATGTGAGTGAGTGAGATAGAAAGAGAAAGAGGGCATGTAGTTGCAGATGCGGTGGTACCCGTAGAGATTGGTATAGGGAAGTCCTTGGTGGATAGCATAGTGGGGAAAGGTTGTGGCGGGGCTTTGATATGCTGCCGCCTGGAACGCGGTGGTCGTTACCTTGAAGCTGTTCGTGTTGCCTCCTGCATCAGTTCAAATCAAATATTGCAATAATTAGCGAGGGAAAAAACATACTACTCAGGTATAAAAGAAAAGGAAAAAAGAAAAGCAAATGTGGGTACAGGATTCAAGAGTGTTCAAAATTAAAATGGAGGGTTAAAGATGAACAATGACAATAGTTTATGGGTCGTAGAAGACGTTTGCCCTCTTTTTTAATATTCAAACACATTCATTTAGCACCATATTTTTTTAATAAAAATTAACCACCCAAGAAGGGCAGGAGATATATTTTCATTGGAATTGAACACCATAGTAAAATAATAATAATAATAATAATAAATATTTGTACCACATGATCCATAATAAATACTCCCTCTGTCTAAATAGTTTTAGCATATTTTTTTTGTCAATTTTCTTAGACCATGTTTGACCATAAATTTCAATTACTATATGGACTCTAATATCATCATGTGAGATATTGTTAGACTCTCATGTTTACGTAGTTTCAAAATATCAAATTTTAATGTACCATATCCGTAATTAAAATTATTGATGGTCAAACATGGTTTGAGAAAGTTGACAAAAAAAATAGGCCAAAACTGGTGAGACGGAGGAAGTAGATAATTAATACAATACTTACTTTAAACTAGTTTTGATGTTTTGTTTGCATTTGTATATTTCAAATACTCTAATTTTGTAATAAAACACTTGAATTAAATTCCTAAAATAAAAGTGGAAAGGGGTGAGAAGATGATAAGAATGGAATGGAGGGGATGAAAGATGGGTGAGATTCACGTATGGTCGAGTTAGTAGTTTAAAAAGAGGAGGAAATAGGATTGTGATTTTATTATTAAAAAAATCGAAAAGAAATGGCATGGGGCAGTGCAGGTAGCCTAAGAGGTGGAGTGGTGGCAGTACCAGCGAGATTCAATAACCGTGGCACTGCTAACACAAATACAGTACAAGTGCGTTGCAGAAGAAATCCGGCGATCAGAGCATCCGAAGCGGAGATAATGGGCCGCGAGATCTGTGGAATTAAAATCATCGACAACCCTCCCGAGTCCAAACTCACTGAGTTGGGCGTCAGATCTTGGTCCAGGTAAGTTGCTCAACCCCACCTAATCTACTCAATATATATGTGTATATATGTATATAAGTGTGTATATATATAAGTGTGTATATACACACATATACACACACATGTATATACTGTTTTTGGAGACTCAGATTCACGATTGCCAATTATGATTCAAGTATGTACTGTTTAGGCTATATATGTATGTATATATATATATGTATATGTATATATGTATATGTATATGTATGTATATATATATGTATGTATATGTATGTATATATATGTATGTATGTATATATATGTATGTATATATAACTGCAACAGATGAGGTTTCCCTGTTTGATCTTTGGAGACTCGGATTCAGTATATTCTCATCCATACTGATAAGTTATAGCTAACTAACTGAATGTGGTGACGAAGCTGAATGGGTATTGGATGTAGGTGGGGATGCCCTCCAAGCACATTT
>JAULKM010000002.1:6923634-6936401 GCA_032355605.1 Rubia tinctorum
AGCAATTTGAACTATTCGCCTCCAGCTGCTGCTGCTTTATATTATTTTCATGCATCCCATTCTGCTTAACTAGGCGAATTGTAAACAAATATCTCTAATTTTGCAAAGGACTGCTAAAACATTCTTGGGCGCTCAAGCATTTCCGAAGAACCCTTCCGTGGCAGTGAAAATAAGAGGAGAAATTGGCTAAAATGTATTCGCTTTAAATTAAGATTCATAACTTGACACTCCCCTCCGTTAATTTATGTTTGGCGCCTAATTTTTTGATACAACTTTTTAGAAGATTGGCACTTATGCCGAGTAAAATGAACGGGGAGAAGAAAGAGTAAAGTGAATGGGAGAAGAAAAAGTAAAATGAATGGTGGAAATTTCCTTAAAACATACTGTATTTGGAATGTGCCAAAATAAAATAAACATTTCTAAATCAAAAGTGTGCCAATGATAGCTGAACGGAGGGACTAGTGTAATGTCTTTGAATTTGTCCTTGTTATGTCGATCTAGAAACAACATGATCAAAAAGTCTGATTTTTTTTTATTAACCTTCAAGAAAAGTACGCCATTGAAATTGAACTCAAACCTATGTTGGAATGCAGTTTTGAATTCAAAACGTCTTATAAAGTGATTTTTTAACCTACGTGCATCGGTCATCTGTAAGGGTGACAAATGGGCGGACGGATCGAATACAGGTATGGTAATATGGGTAGTGAAATAATATGGGTATTGACCCATTTCGACCAGTTTTATACCAGGTCAAAAATGGGTCGGGTTAAAAATGGTTGTCGTTTAAACCGCGGGTTGAAAATCCCTCAACTCATGGGTAAACCCATAACTTTCAAAAATAGGTAACACATGTGGACGAGTATGGCAACCCAATTCGCGAAACGGATGTAAATGTTCATACCACTCCCTTGGGTACCCCCTCCCCTTACCCAAATGGCAGCGGGCAGAAACTTCGGGAGTATCGTGATGGCAATGGCGAAACAGGCGCCGGAGGAGGCGTGGTTCATGGTCCCGCGGAGATGAGAGAGACGCAAGCACAGGTAGCAGATGCCCAAACGGGTTAAAGAACAAAGAGAAAAGTGTGTTTTTCACACTATATTTTGCCCGAAAGTGCAGGAATAACCTTGTAAAATCTAAAAGTGCAGAAATAACCCTGTCAGCTTTTGACCAAAAAGTCAACTCAGAAAATGGCAGGAAAATTATGGAAATTACCTTTTTACTATTATATGAAAGAAATGCATAAACATTAAAATTTGAAAAGACACTACTATCCCTTGTGATTATTATAGGAAAAAACACTGAACCCTTATTTTCTTTCGTTTATCTCAGTGGCTCTCTCATTTCCAACTAACATTTCTTCTCTTCCTCGTAAACCAAAAAGCAACCTCCCGTCTCCCCGTCGGACGCCACCGCTTCAACGCCGACGAAATGACAGGTTAGCTTCGGTGGTTTACCCTTGCTTCGACGTGGCGATCGTGTGCCGTCGAGTCACCGTCCTCCAGCGACGGAAGAAAACAGAGCAACCGCAAAATGTTATGTCCGTATGAAATATGTCGAATTGTTATACGTATGATGCTCTTTTACTGTCGTATGAGTGTTATTATATGTTTTTGAAGAAGTTAACTCAAAATTTTGGGGGTCAGTGTTCTTATGCGAGGGTTTTTCAAACCTGTGAGCGACGATGCTGATAATTTGGTTTATTTATTTTTAAAAAATTGTTGAACAAGTATTATGCTGATTGTTAATACCGAAATTTGTAGTATCTCTGATGTCGATATCCTTCGGACCAATATGCACCTAAACCTACAAGACAAACAGAGAAATGTCAGGCAGGCAGGCCCAAGGTCGTGTCTGCTCCAACGATCACGTTAACTATGGGAGTCATGTAGAGGAGTATCCAATTGATAGTAGACTGATTCAGGAAATCTTACCTCGTGTCTAGCACTCTTCCTTGTTATATGTGATTTAGTGGTTGATGGGGCTGGAGCTGTCTCATCATTATCCACGTGTCGTACCTGCTTCGTTTCTCTCCCAGGTAGCGGTCTTGCCAGACAGGCAGCGTCCCTGGAGAGTAGGCCCTTCATTTACACTTCTTGATAACCTATTGGGCCGCTCCGGCTCATACATTATCAAGTCCCTCAGCCAGTGACCTGGCTAGGTCGATAGATCTGCGGGTTGGTGGCTGCAACGGACATCTTCTGTTCACAGCTTCCAGGGAGCAGGCGTCCCTGGAAATACATGTTGCGCTTTGGTGCCCCTTCTTTGTTTTTCCTCTTTGAATATGCCCGCCAATGTATGGTCTTCCTTTATTTAACACGCCTATCGACGGTTACGCTACCTGTCCAGATGTCCGCCACGTGTCCCATTCTGACAGCTTTCTATACACTGGCTGCGTGATCTTCGCTTTGTCCCTAGGCGGTTATCATTACCTTTTTGTCGCCCTGTCTGTCGAAGAAATTAACTGCTCTTGTTCGATCTTTATCTTCTTTTTCGGTCTTCACCCATCCATATTCTCTGTCATTTTCCTTCCATTGTTTCTTTTCTCCGCGATTCTGCCCGCTTGTCTTTCTTGGCTCTCGTGCTGCTTTTGCATCCCCTTCCAGGTACCCTTTCTGCTTTCTTCTTTCCCTCTGGTCATTTACTTTTTATCATGGTTTCCACCGTTGGTCCCCTGAAAGTGGATTCGTATTTCGATACTACCAACCCAGATTTATAGGCGGCCCTTCGCGTAGTAGAGGTCGCCTATATGTCTAAAATGTTCTTTTCAATGACATTCGCGAACATATTATTCTGCCCGGGGTCAGCTAAACCGTATTAGATGTGGCTGAGGGGATGGTAGTTGTTTACCTAGAGACCCTCGAGCAGTGTTGCCTTAGGGTTTAGGGTTTTAGGGTTTAGGGTTTTCCAGGCCACCCTGGATTTCTACGAACTATGCTTGACTGACCTTCCCCCCCCAATGCTGTTAGGTTCGTCCTAGGTTTTGAGGTTCTGTGTCGCCTCCTCCGCATACAACCTTCTGTCACCATGTTTCGCGTCTTCTGTCACCCTGCCAGTCTGCCCCCGGACTGGTTTTTTTTGAAATTTTGGCAGGATAGGGTCAAGTTGTTAACCGATCTTCCGACTCGCGTTGAGTGTAAAAGGCGTTTCGTCTTTTTGGACGAGGACCTCTTCTTGGGCCCTGCGAATGAGAAGAGGGTCATTTATCCTTCCCAACCGAAAAGGGGACAGGGCTCTTGCCCTTTTGCTGTTGAAAATTTTCCCTTGCAGCCAATTATTTCTTGTCTCGAAACCGTGAGCGTCAGATGGGACCACCTATTGCGTAATTCCACCCTTCGTCCTATTGGTCTGCCGTTCTTTCCTGACGCCCTTTCTTCCGGCGAGGGCGTATTTGACTTGAGCGGTATTAACTAACTTTGGCCGGGTTATTAACTTTGCATGTTATTTTCTTTTCCTTTCTACTGTTGTTTCCTAGCCTTAACTCACTCATCATTTTTTATTTTTTATTTTGCAGAGATGTCTGTGGCTACCTTTCTCGGGTACCTGTCGAGGCTCCCTCGCCGAGCTGGGAGCAGCCGCCCTATTTCTCAAGCCGACGATGCAACTGACGTCGTTGACCAGCAGGTGGAGGCGATAGATGTCTCCGACACTGACGTCCGCAATGACGAGCCTTCTCTGAAAAGGACCCGCTGTATGCTGCGGCGGAGGGGAGAAATCAGTGGTGCAGGTCCTAGCTTGCCTCCGAGCGCCCTCGTCTCTAGGGAGGTCCTGGAGAACCCGTCGGGCAGCCAACATGGTCTCGCTCTGTCTGTCCGGGCCTGCTTCAGCCACCCCATTCTCGCCTCCGTTTACTCATGCTCCTTTGCGCCAGGAGTCCGATCCTGGCCCCTTGCGCATAGATAGGTCACCTTTTAGTTTATGTAATTCCATTAGTTTCTATTATCTCAATTTTGGCACAATAACTATTACATGATCCATATGGTTAATTAATTAAGACTATCTTTTGTACACCTTTCATATCAACCAACATCAATTGCCCAAGACATACACGATGGCAACTTCACATCACTACACAAAATTTATAGGGAATCATCGACAAATACATAGTTAGGGTTATGTGGGATTAAATCTATACTTAGTACAAGGACAAAGGGTTAGATCATCCCTTAATATAACATAGCAGGTTATTGCTGCACTTTGATCTACAGCACAAGGTCAAATCTGCACATTTATTAAACACACAGGGTTCAAACTGCACTTAGTATAAAATCGCAGGGTCAATTCCGTTCCAAATTGAAAGCAAAACAGAAGTTCCTTGATAAAGAAACTGCTACAGAACGTACAGTACAAAAGTAAAATACGGGCACACCATACATTTGCCGAATCGCAAGAAAACTAGTTCGACGTAATGCACTTAACAAGAAGCGACCTCAAGTTCATCGGCCAACTAACAACAAATTCACCAAACTACATGCGATCACAAGTTCATTACCCTAATCCCAACAAAGGTGGTTCGTCCTCAAAATACACTTCACTACGAGCAACATCATACAACTAACTAATATATGCAAAGGATAATCAGACCCAAAAGCAGTCCAAACAAAACCAAGTTGACAGGTTTCTAACACCTTAACATGTACAGGACAAACGGGTGCAATAACTGTCGGGCTAGGGGCAACCATTTCAACATCAACCACGCTGCCTGAATCCCTCGTCATTACCCTCCTACGAACAATGGACTGGGTTGAAAGGGCCTAGGAACAACAACACTTTCACCTCTGGACTCAAGCGCATCGGGGACAGCCCAACCCTACCATCCATGACTATCTGGACATCGATAATAAAATTTGCCCGGATTACTCGCAGATCTTGATATATGTACGGTCATCTCCTTCTGGCAAACCCTGCACAGATAAATTTCCCAGCATACTCGACTGACACTAGTCGTCGACTCCATTCTACTAAATTTGGGAGGAAATTTGATCGAATTAAATCAGGGTAGACAACACCCATAAAGTACTGAAACCCAAGTACAAACACAACTAACAACAGACCAAGAAATACGCAATTCAACCTAGACCTAGATTCAAGCTAGGGTTCGAGACTAAGAGATAATTTAAAAGTATCAGATTACCTGTCCTCCAATTCTTCGTGGGGATACGGTTTCGGTCAGACTCCGACGGAGATTCCGGCGGGCATTATAGGAGAACAGGTCGCCGGAGTTTGGAAATTCAAGCGGGATGAAGATGTCGTCTGTTATGTTTATCGGGGAAGAAAGGAAACGATCATGCACATTCAAATTAATCATGGTTTTTAAATAATAAACAGGGGTATAATCGTCATGAAAAATCAGTTTCCAAACCAGGGGTATTTTGTCTTTTCATTTTTAGTCAACGCCGGAATTACTACGGTCAACGCCGGAATCTGGTGAAATGGGTAAAACTGCACAGTTTGACTCTCTTACAGGGTTACTCCTGCACTTTCAGATTATACAAGGGCATTCCTGCACTTTCACAATCTTATGGGGTCATTTTTGCACTTTTCCAAGAACAAATGAAAGAAATGTTTTGAGTTACTGTGGCAGCCAACAATTTACTCTGTATGTGAATAACCTCTCTTCCACATGCCGTGATACCAGATTTACTTGTAACTAGCTTTGCAAAGCTGATGGACTATCTGGGTATGAGTTTTCAAGTTGCAATACTTACTATAGACCATTTGAAGCAAAAGCTGGTGATTTTCGTACACAGTTTGGATATGAACTGCACACTCCAGTAACATGTAGTTTAGAAAGCCTCTTTTAGTCTTTCTGTTATCACCGAACAATCCCACAGTACCCGTTCTATCCCTAAACGCAATCCATTCAATCCATATTTTTACCCGGAATCCATTTTATCCGTCACCCATTTTACCCGTTACCCATTTTATTCAAGTCTGTTCGGATTTGAAAATAATTAACCCACTTAATTCGCGCATTATGGGGTCAATATTGTCACCCATAAACATCTGGTTGCACGATGATGCATTCAACCTTCAGTAACTGCTATTAATGTCTTTTGTGCACTAGTACAAATACAATTTTATTTTTTCAGAAATAAGACTATATACTGTCTCATAATTATTGGTTTATTTACTTTTCAAAGTCAAATTTAGTAACTTTAACCATAAATATAAATTTATATATATATATAAATATTATGAGAGATATTGTTAGATTCATTTTAATTTTTTAAAATCTAAATATCAATTTTTTATATACAGAATTGTTATATGTAGTCAGGGATATTGACGGTAAAAAATAATCATTGAGAACCATGAAAAACCAAATATCACTACAAAAAATGAGTCCATGAGTGACTCATTTTTGTGACAGGTTGGAAAGTGTCACAAAATGTACTTTGCTTTTATATGTTATTAAATTTTACTGACACAAGTATATGTCAATAAACCAAGCTAATACATGAATTCATTTTACAATATTTATTGACACTTCTAAATATCAAGATAAAGACACCGTCACAATATTTTAGTGATACTTTCACAAACGTCACTACTAATTTTAACGATGCTTTTGAATGTCACTAGTATTTCAAAAAAAAAGTAAATAGTTTTTGAATTCGCTTTGAACTGCCATTCCTCATCGTTTATCATGTATGCTACTAGTATAGGCTTACATAGTAGTTAATAAATTAAGGCGTCCAAATAAGATGGAGAGATCGATAACAAATCCCGAAAGACCAATCTGTCCAGTTCCTTTATAAATGTATGCTAGTGGGCGTTGCTTTTGGAACAATCAAGCATCCCCCCATTTTAGTCATCTCGGGATCGTTTGTTTCTTTCGTAAATTCCCATGCCAAATTTCTGCCCAGCACAAAAGTGTAATCAGATGCGTAATAATTAAGTCACGCGCAATATGAATTATGGAGGCCGATATTCACATGAATTGTGTATTTTTATCCGTTTTACCATAGCATGCCTAATTACCTTTGATTGGTCTTAGCAAATAGAACATCGTTTTAAAACTTACTCACCGTCCGCAGAATTGGCATGTTTGCTTTTTCAAAATCAAATTTTACAAACGTTGACCATTAATATAAATCAGTATATATATATATATATATAATAAATATATCATATGAGATATTGATGAATTCATCTTAATATATATTTTCTAAATATCAAATTTTATGCGGAATTGGTATATGTAGCTAGAAATATTGCCGGTCAAACATGATCACTGAAGACCGTGTAAAAGCAAACATGTCAATTCTGCTGGGACGGAGGGAGTATTTAACAACTGCACTACTTTTTATCGTATGCATTACTACTTTTTTTTTAAAAAAAAAAATCTTAAAGTCAAATTCCGCTATTATTAGGAGACAGATAGAGCAGTTATTTTCTTCCCAGTTAGCTACAACATGCATGAGCATTGATTAATATATGTGGATATTGGGAGAGTACATGACTTGGATTGTACGTCAACTTTAATGCTCTCCCGGAGGCGGCGTCACCGGCCGTCAACTTTCCATGTATACATACTCCGTATTATATAGTTGGACTTATTTTGAGAGAGTTGACAAAATAAGTATATAACATACGGAAACTGATACAGGTGTAGAGCTAGGCAGCGAGAGAGAGAGAGAGAGTATTATAATGGCATCATCAAATGGAGGGGTTCCACCGGGATTCCGGTTTCACCCGACGGATGAAGAGCTGCTGCACTATTACTTGAAGAAGAAGGTGTGTTGTGAGAAGTTGGAGATGGAGGTGATCCGAGAGGTTGACCTGAACAAGATGGAGCCCTGGGACTTGCAAGGTACGTACATTAATATCCATATATTCCAGAACCCGTGTGGTATGATTAAGTTGAAGTAATTGATTGGGAGGGATGGGTGCAGAAAGATGCAAGATAGGATCGGCGGCGCAGAGCGAGTGGTACTTGTTCAGCCACAAGGACAGGAAGTATCCGACGGGGTCTCGCACCAACCGGGCGACGAATGCAGGGTTCTGGAAGGCAACGGGGAGGGACAAGTGCATACGGAACAGTACGAAGAAGATCGGGATGCGGAAAACCCTCGTTTTCTACAGAGGCAGAGCCCCGCACGGCCACAAGACCGATTGGATCATGCACGAGTACAGGCTCGAGGAGGCTGCCGCGGACTCCCAGCCCAACCCCAGCGTAAGCACTGGATGGATCGATCCATCCATCTCTCTCTCTCTCTCTATTTCATGATTTTAGTCGACACCGCCTTTCATCTCTCCACGAGGCTTAGGAGGAAGTCAAACACACATCAATATCCACATTAGAATTAATAAATTGGTGCATGCAGGAGGACGGGTGGGTTGTTTGTAGGGTATTCAGGAAGAAGAAGTTGTTCAAGGTCGGGAACAATGAAGCAGGTGGAGGCGGCAGGGATGATCAGAGGGAGAGCAGTGAAGAGCAGCAGTACCTGCAACCCTACTCCCACTTGATGATTCCATCACCCCTGGCCTTGGGAGCTGCTGCCTATCATCATTATTCATCATCCTCATCTCTGGTGCCCCCGCCTCCCGACTCCATGGTGCACCTCATTCATCACCACAATCATAATCTTAACGCCCCAGACACCACTACTTGTGATCACCACCAACTATCAGCTGCTCACTTGGATCAGCATCACAACTGGGGTATGATCAATGATCACGTGGACTCCTCCAAAGGGTTAGGGGTAGGGTTCGAGTTGGAGCAGCAGCACCCCACCAACACTCCCAATCAAATCTCCCTGCGTACCACCAGTGAGATGGACTTCTGGGGTTACTCCAAGTAGCTCTCCATATACTTATTCATACTGTTCATTCCTCTGTATGTCACACAAACCTCACAACACAACAGTAGCCCTTATATACTAAGAACACACTCACTAATTACTTGAACCATTTACTACATCATTTCACTTCAATTCTTTCAACAAAAATATTAGTCTATTTATTGTTACAATAACTAGTTTATACTTTATAATTGAAGTGGTAAATTTCATTGTAACTATTTAGATGCTTGCCTCATAAGTCATATAGGGCTTTGTACAAGAGACCAAAATCAGAAAGAAAGGGGATTTCAAATTGCAAAATATTTCGTATCATTTTTTCCCTCAATCTAACAGGAAAGGAATATTACATAATATCCTAATATATCTCTATTCACTAGTGGAAAACATTTGATTAAATGTATGCAATCAAGGCGGTTCATGAGGAACCACCTTTAATTAGGACTTGAATGAGGCTCCAAATTTGGAACTCCCTCCCAAGTCACGCCTTTCTTTTTAAAGGCGATTTTAAATCGATTAAAGCCGGTTTTATTCCTTTAATTGGCCTTTTTAATCCACTATGTAAATAGATTCTTAGGTTTTTCTCCCCTTGTTTTTTTCCTTTTCCTCCTGCCGCTCAGCCTTGGTTTTTCTCCTGCCTCTTAGCCTCTATCATCACGCCTCCAGTTCCACCGCCACCACCCTCACGCCTCCGCCCACCATTCAACGTCGTCACCCTCATGCTTCCATTAATCCTCATGCCATCCCCCACCATCCGCCCACCCTCATCCTCTCTCCACCCTCACCTTCATCGCTGAAGTCCACCGGTGCTGAAACTCGCTTCTACCGCTGCAGCCCACTGCCCGCTTGCTGCGCAGCTGCAAGTGTGCCGGTGAACTTGTGATGTTGTTGTAAACTATGTTGTTGTTGTTGCTCCAGATCTACCTTTTTACCCGTGTTGCTCCAGATCTAGCTTTGCTTCGATGCTGGAAACCTCAGGTTTTTGGCAGATTTTTTTAACCTCGGGTTTAGGGTAGCTATTTAATCGAGAGTTTTCCACTTGGGGTTATTCTCTTCTTGCGTCATCGATAGATCTCTCCTCGCGCTACCACCATTTTAGCTCGTCACCGCTGCCTCAGATGCCCTCTAGTGCGATAGTTCAGTCCATAGTTTAGATTATAGGTTTTAAAAGTTAGGTTTTGTTGTGATTATAATATTTTACTTGTTTTGTGTATGAATTGATGTATATCTATTTTACGGGTTTCTTGGCTATTCAAGTCGGTTTTTAGTTTTGGAATTTCATAGATGAGCCCAATTAATCCGAATTAAATAAACCAAAAATAAACCGACCAGACGCCCACCCCAGTTGAAGGAGAATGTAGGAAAGTTTGGGTGAGAATGAAAATTTTGGAGGCTTAAGCTACTTATATAAGGAAAAGATTTCCAGAGAGTATTATTTTTGGTTTGATAGAAACTAGCTCTACTGCATCACCTCTATTTATACTAGTGACATCATCTAACCAATGGTTAATATTTTGTCAACCCAACTATAATCGAATAGTTACAATTAACTCTTAATTATATTCTCCAAAATTAGAAGATAGTAATCTTCATATTCTATAAGATCTTTGATCTAGAACTTGTTGGAATAGTGTCATTCAGTAAATGTGCATTTTCCTTATATAGTTGGAGGATTAATTACAGAGATAATTAATTCAGTTATTTTGAGTGATCAGAATGTTTAGCTGGAAACCGCTTACGATCCGCTAGCATCAATTATATTGGGCTTGCAGCTTATTATGACTGAACCTATAGGGTCATACACAAGACATGAAATTGGATAAAAGAAATTACTGTTGGGCTAGGGGCCCAGATAGTATTTATATGAGAATTTAGTTCAGAACTCATTAAGTCTAATTGGGCTTGGCCCAAATTGACTTGGATTAGGGTTTCTTGAATTAATGACCATTCTGTATAAATAGATATTTTTACAGAAATGTTCAATATCAGATTATTAGAACTCTGGCCATTCCAGACGGAAAAAACCAGAAACCAATCCAATCATTCCAAGAAAATAAACCCCACCGTAAAGAGAAGAAGAAAGACTGAGTCTTTGCTTGTTGATCAACATTCTAACCTGGCGGCAGTGTAGGCGGTCTGATCGTGCTGTGTGGATACATATAGAGGAATCACGTCTGGGATTCTCGTCTCCATGGTTGATCAAATCCGACACGCTTCAAAGATAATCTAAACTATTAGATAGATTTGAATTAAATACATGCATGAGATCTGGGATTACATAATTGATTTTCAGCTAAATTAGATAATTGATTAACTCATTTAACTCGTAATACGACTCATTTATAATCTCATACATTCACCCTCTATCATAAAACATGTAAGAAAAGATAATGTCTCTTAATTACCAATGTTTCAAATCCATATTCAACTTGTAAAATAGATAATGCCCCTTAATTACCTATATTTAAAATCTATATTCAACTTGTTCTCATATTCACCAACCCTAGTGACAATCCATAAGAATTGGGTGGATGAGTTGGGTTCACTACAAGAAACAAGACCTTTTACCTCGATTTTACAGGATTTTCATCTCGATTTTTAATTCTGGAAGAACCAAGGTAAATACATCCAGAGTAAAAGATACTTTTTTTTACCTCGTTTCAGAATCGAGGTAAAAAGTACCTTCTACCTCAATTTTCAACTGACGTCGGCAGGTTTTGTGGCCAGTGTCGGTCAAGGCTAGAAGGCCAACCATGGTAGATCATACCTGAGACATTGATAAAGTTGACGTCGGCATCCATATGCATGCAACGCTGTCCAGAGTATGAAGGCATACAATGGGTGAAGAAATACAATGACGTCATTGAAGTTGACATCAGTCCAATTTGGAGCAAAGTCGTAGACCATTGAAAGCGATATCGCGCGCTGACGTGGAATGCTGCTAAATATGAGTCATTTTGAGTGGCCGACTTTGCAAAAAAAAAGGAAGCCGATTTATGCAGCATGCGACGTCGGCCATGTGTCATTTTGGGCACCAGATTATGCGACATCGCAGATGAATCGGTTAGACATCATTTCTCAGATGATATTATAATATTTAATATTTGATGACACAACAAATCTTTCATCGATAGCTATTACATTTTATTTAAAAAAACCAACATTACTAATATATTAAAATACAAAAGGTTGATGTGAAATTGACAGACTAATTGTATTGATGTTTACTCGCGTACGTTGTCCAACATTAACAATTTTAGGGGGACTACGGAAATGACAAGTTTATTCTGGAATCGATAATTCTCAATATCCTATTACAGTAGATACACATGAAACAAAATTTATGTTAGATTTGGGTTGTCCCCATTGGAAGTACACATAATAAAGCCAAGTGCACATGACATAAATCTTAACATGGAATGCTTGAAGGCGACGTTGCAAGATTGAATGATTGAAGTTACAGTGTCTGAATGATGAGCGATGTTGGACATTCATAGATGTTCCAGTCAGTTCATGGAAAATGCAATATCGGTAACCATTCGGTCCCATATCGTACTGGATGATGAACTGACCGACGTCGACACGTCGCACATTCAACTTGTGTTCATAAAAAAATTTGATTATTGTCCACAGTAAGCTAATATAGCCTTTTTTCTCACTCCTTAAAAACATGGTCTGATATTAGGAAACAAAAATAATATACACTATATAACATGTCACGTAGTTAACATACTTAATGAAAATATTCAATCATTAGTCAATGGGGGAAAATATGTAGAAGGTATGTTAATAAAATTGCTAAATGAACATGGGATGGAGGGAAAACTACCTCAAATAATTTGAACCCGGATATGCTCCATTCTAGGATACTTGTTGATGTTTGGTAGAAGACATTAGATTGAGCTCTTGAGTAGTTGAAATGTTGTGAATGGAGAGGAAGGTGTGGAGTTGGGTTAGGAGGAAGTG
>JAULKM010000002.1:6952878-6981062 GCA_032355605.1 Rubia tinctorum
CCCACCGCCGTCGCCCCTCCCCGTCGCCACCACTGGAAACCTTAGACCCAACCCCCCATCGATTAACGTCTGCCGCCAATGAGCTTTGTTGTGTTCAACGTCTGCCGTACCCAACATCTCCCCACCATACCCGCCGCCATCCCCAAACGTCTTCGTCGTTGCCACCGTTGCCTTCATCGTCGCCCTCTACCGCTCTTCCCCCACCTTCGATTAAACATCAATATAGCCCTCGCCCTTGCCACCCTTCTCCGATTTAACACCACCATCGCGCTCGCCCACCACCGCTCTTCCCCCACCTCCACCACACCCAACCCGTTTCCTAGTGCCACTCAGCCAAGCGCCAGAAAATTGAGACCTCCACTCTGGGCTTCCAAAGCACCGCTCAGCCAATCGAGACCTTGACTTTAGCATAAAAAATTGTCATTTCCCTAGAGCGAATCGAGACCCTGACTTTAGCCCCGCTCAATCCCGCTATCCTGCCACCGTATAGGAAACCCTAGATTTCTCCGACTTGAAGAAAGAAGAAGCGGAGGAAACAGGTTGAGGAAGAAAGAAAATAAAACTGAGGAAGAAAGGTTTTTTCTTGATTTTTTCTTTTTTGACAAGGCCAAAAAGGTATTTTCAACAAAATATGGCCACAAAATGGTTGACTAAAAAGTTAGCAAAGGTAAGGGTTATTTCAGCACTTTTTGAGATTGTAGGGTTATATTGTCACTTTCAGCCTAAAGTCAGGGTCATTTTAGCACTTTACTAAAAAATATATGATTAGTTCGTAGATAACACTGATTTTGATAGGATAACAAGGGCAAGAAAAAACCCGAGTCTTGGGCTAAAAGAGGAAACTGAATGCTGGAAACTGAAACCTAGGGCTCAGTGGCTGAAAAGAGCTGACCTCAACACTAAATTCTTTCATATTGTGAAAGAAAAGGATGCCAAACTGATGATTGATAAAATCCTTACTAATTCTAATGTTTTGTTATATAAGCAGGATCAACTAGGAAAATATGCAATTGATTTCTATAAAACAATGTTAACATATGATAGTAAAGATACCACATGGATTGCACTAACATAAAGTCTTGTCTAATTCCTAAATTGATATATAACTGAGGAAGAAAATGTTGGGCTCATTAAAATGATGACATGGAAGAACTCAAATCCATTGTATTTGGAATGAATCCCCATAGTGTAGCTGGTTCATGCCTACTCAAGACTATTTTATAGATTTGCTTGAGATATAATTAAGGATGATCTCCTTAAGTGTGTTCACCCATGCTAGGCCAAGAGGTTCCAATATAGTACCCACATAGTGTTCCACCCATTTACATTTGAAAATAAAAAATTTCATTGGCACATTGTTCAACTCCCACATGTCAATGACTGTACCAAAGTAACATGTTCTTGCGTACCAACCATTAGCGTCGTTGCCATTTGTAACATGTAGTATCTCAAAGATCAATGATACTCCGTCGTTTTGAGATATCCCCTTAGCATCCCACTGCTTGGTGTAAAAAATGAAATAGTGAATGTTGAAATCACCAAAGGAGGTAGCAATGCTTGATGGCCGCCGAGACAATCATTTTACGATTTCTATGTGGTCATCGATATGAATGTAGTCCCTTAACCACGACGAGAAACCCCTTGTGTGATGTTCATAGACCTATATTTCATTGAATGTGCTATTTAGTTACCTAAATTTAGCCTTGTGGAGCTCTAAATACAGTCAGACTCCATCAAGGTTATAGAGAACATAAATGTGTGCAATATTTAAATCGGGTGCTGATGAACTAACTAGCTGGCATTGTCCCCCATCCTTCCCACATGCCTTGATTTTGGAATCCCCACAAATTTATGCCTTGATTTTGGAATTCCCATAGATGTAACTTTATTCAAGCAGCTAGTACAAAATGCGTACCTCATCTGCCATGTATCGATGGACAATGCTAAAACCTGACCTATATATGATCTCAACAAAATGCATGAATATTTTCATATATTTATCAAAAGGATACATCAACTGAAGTAACACAGGTCCATAAAATTTGATTTCTCTTACCAAATGGACAATTAAGTGCACCATCGTGTCGAAGCAAGATGGGGAGGGGGAGTATATCTCCATTCAAAATAGCACCTCCACAACCATGGATTAAAGTTTATCCAATCTTGTGCGGCTTATACTCTTACAAAAAAATTGAATTGAAAAAATGCACAAAAAGCTTATGGAGACTATAATAGGGACGGAGAGTGTCCCCCGAATGGAAATCACATTCAATTCCTGAATCAAGTCATGGTGATCATGTGATTTTAGAAATTTTAACTCCTCGATGGATACACATTTACAGTTTATTTATGTTCAATGAATATGCGGAGGGTGATTTTACACCATGCAAGGTCGTAGTACTTCTTATTCACATCCGTAAACATTTTGTAACATTCCAGAGGGAAAGAATTTTTTTACCCCATCTTCAACCGGCACTAGATCAAGCCTCACTCTCCCATTCTCACCAAGTCAAGACATGACTTCAATTAACCCTTTGTTTTACCGTATGTGTTAAGCATTGTCTAATCAAACTATCACAAACATCTTCTCAAAATGCATCACATCAAGACAATGCCAAAAATGTTCTTCCCAAAGTCGTTGGCAAGCTATTTAATTTGTTTGTAGATCGGTTCTTCACTAATTGTTGATGGAGGAGGACCTTGCTTAATTTCCCCATTAAACAACTTCTTTGCTTTTTGCCGGGGGTGATCTACTGGGAAGAACCTCCTGTGACCAAGATAAACAGTTTTCCGACCATGCTCCCACTGAGTAAAACTAGTATTCTTTTCACAAACTACACATACACTAAATAATTTGACCCATACGATAGAAAATCATTAATGGTACAGAACAACATTATTTTCATCTTAAAATTACCTCCACGGAAACCATGGTTTGTAAAATTCTCCTCGCACCAAAATTTCCTCAAATAATCTACCAAAGGTGCCAAATATATGTCAATGTCATCACCAGGTTATTTAGACCCGGGTATTATCAATGACAACAAAACATACTACCCCTTCATCATTAACCAAGAAGGTAAATTGTAAACAAAAACTTGATGGGCCACGAACTATGAGTACTACTCAAATTTCCAAAGGTGTTCATACATTAGAAGTCGGTTCTAGTGATTTTTTTTGGAATCGTCGTCTAATGGCGCCATTAATGACCATTCTTCCACTAGTGTGGGTAGTTCAACAATTGTTCATGAATTAAAATTTTCAAGAGTTAATTAAATACATAAATTTGAAAATTCTAGATCTTCATTTGAACTCTTATAATTAGAGGGAGAATTAGAGTGTTAGGGTGGGATTCCGGTCTTAAAATCACCACTTTTGAATTCGTATTCTGGTCGGGTGGTCCTGCGTTACATAATTCTTGACATTTTTAATTTGTCTAACCCCTTTGGGTGATAAGATTAATTTGTTTTTGTTCACACCGGTAGCTTACAAGTTTGGTGAACCACGTTAAAAACATGTGTTATATTTTCCTGCTTTCCTATTCTATTACCTTGATCGGCTCAAGGGGATTAATTTCCCAACTCTTATGACTTGTACATTAAGCACCTTACAAATATTTTTGTTTTAAATTATCATTGTAGCACACTCCAAGTTATCAAAAAATACGTACATAGTGTATTTTAAACACTTACAATTTATTGTTGAAGCAACTACTAAAAACATTTAAGCCCTATGAAACTATATTTTCCAAAATCATTTTCATAGCACGTACAAATTATTTATAAAAAATATGGAATGAAAGTTAAAACCAAATCATATAAGACGGGAAAGTTAAAATTAATCTTTCAGCTGTCAATTTTTGGAAGATTCACCACTCCGGAAAGAGCTCCATGTGTTGAATCCAAAGATGAAGTAAAGAAAGGAAGAAGCTATTTTAGTTGCAGAGCCCGAAACAGTAATTCTTAAAGCCATTCCGGGTCGAATTTAACGTGAGTCGCAGAATATGAAGACACTATTCTTCATGCTTACAGAACCCAGAAAATGAATAATTCAGCCATTTTTGGGACACCGGTGTGATTCAACAACAAATACAACAAACTCACTTGAACAAATATCAATCCCATGCCCAGTGAAAACGCGACAAAAGGGAGGGATCACCAACAAGAAATATATATCGCCATTAAATGGTTAGCTCTACGAAAAGTTTAAAAGTTCAAACACACAGTAGATTATAAACAGAGAAGAAAAAGAAATAGGTCTCGTTATAGAAAGTGTATGGGATGTAATGCTGAGTTATAAAATCCTATTAGTAGTGGTCATAGATTATTAGGTAATTAGCAAAAGCTTGTTCCTATCACATTCGCAATCCAACCAAAAAACCTAAATATTGGATGAAAACAATAACGCAGTGGAATCCTTACGTAAGTATTCCAACACGAACGAGAAACGGGTGATTGATTATTGAGTCTGTCACAAACATCAGAGAGCCAGTTTTGATCTCTGCTGCCACTAATAGTTGCAGACTGAATGTAAGCGGAAGCTGCGTGTTTGACGAGCTCGTTTCGGATACAAATGTTGGAAGAATCGAAGATGCTGCCTTCAGTGGACCCCAAACACCTGGGTGATGAACTCAGAAGCAAATCTTTCAAACTGGTATACCTAGGATCCAGATCCAGGTCTGTATCATCGTCTCTAGATATTGTAGAATGCGACGGTTCGAATCTAGGTCGAAATGACGGCAATTTTTGCAGCAATGGAAGCTCAGTATCCATTTTGAAATCACAACAGCGATCCGTGCGTGTTCAATCTGGAAAAAAAGGATGAAGATATTATTTTCTTTAAGGTTCTAACAAACGGCATATTCTTGTGTGACCTTAGTTAACCTATTGTTCAGGATTGAATAAATTGAGCGCTCGAGAAACGCTCATTTCTTGGCTATCCTTTTTTTCTTTGAAACCCATTTCTTGGCTATCCTGGGATGTAGGAAGGTGTTGATTTTATTAATGGCTTTGTCTGTTTCTCTTGTCATTAAGACAGATTTGCCCCCTAATATTACGTCATTCCGGTGGCTTAATTGATATCTTCTAGATCTATGGTTCTTGAGAGAATGATTTCTCATGATGATTATGATATTACAGAATGGAATAAATATAGTACAAAAGATAGACTAGGCCACGAACTCTAGTCTAGTCATCAATCTAATCCATAGTCAAATCAAATCTAATCATCATATTAACTTATTCTAACACTCCTCACCCCTCAAGCGAAACGTTGGATGCTCGCCGAGGCAGAGTTTGGATTTGAAGAACTCAAAAAGCGGACCAGAGAGCCATTTGGTGAAGATGTCTTCAATCTGAAGAGAAGAACATGAGCGACGCGCAAGTTTGTCAGAAGCAACCAGCTCTCGAACAAAGTGATAGTCTATGTCAACGTGCTTCGCCCGCTTGTGAGCAATTAGATTATGAGCCGAGAAAATAGCGCAACTGTTCTCACATAATAGCAAAGGAGAACCAGACAATGGAACTCGAAGATCTCAAATCAAATGAGTCAGCCAAACAACCTTCCAAGCAGTGTTGGCAAGAGCCCGATACCCAGGCTCATTGCTGGAAAGAGAAACTGTCGGCTGTTTCTTGGCGCTCCAGGAAACAAGGTTCCCACCAAGAAAAACTGCATATCTATAGGTGGATCAGCGAGTCTCCTGACAGTGGCCCCAATCGGCATCAGAATACTCCAACACCTCAGGAGAACTACTAGACCGAAAAGTGAGACCAAAGTACAGTGTGCCTCGGACATATCGCAGAATCCTTGTAACAACACCAAAATGATCGTCTCTAGGGTCCTGAAGAAACTGTCTGACACTGTTGACCGAGAAGGCCAAATGAGGACGAGTGATGGTCAAGTACTGGAGTGCCCCAATTAGAGAACGATACAACGTCAAATTCCAAAACGGTGGACTGGTCGAACAACGCAGCTGAGAACCTGGCACAAATGTTGTAGGAATTGGAACAACATCAGACATCTCTGCACGTGTGAGAATATCTCGAGCATACTTTGTTTGGCCAAGAAGTAAACCCGATGAAGTAGGCGTAACTTCCAAGCAAAGAAAGCAGTGAAGTGCACCTAGGTCCTTGATTGCAAACTCCCAATGTGTCCGATCAATGAACTGCTGAAGAAGAGTAGAATCGTTACCTGTAAGTATGATGTCGTCGACATACACCAGAAGATATAGTAACGACAATTCCCGCGATAGAACGAACAGAGAAGTGTCGGCTGAGGTGCACTGGAAACCAAGCTAAGTCAAGTAGGTGGTAAAACGTTGAAACCATGCCCGAAGAGCTTTCTTAAGACCATAAATGGCCTTCTGAAAGCGACAAACATAATCTAGATGAATAGGATCCTTGTATCCAATCAGTTGCAGCATATAAACAGGAGCATCGAGGATGCCATTGAGAAAGGTGTTCTTGACATCCAGCTGATGAGGTGGCCAGGAATGCATCGTGGCAATGGAAAGAACTATTTGAATGGTCAAGGCTTTGACCACAGGACTGAAAATGTGATCAAAGTCAAAACTGAAATCTGAGAGAAACCATGTGCAACAAGGCGAATCTTTAAGCGATCAATCGTGCCATTAGGACGATGCTTCAGCCGATAGACCCATTTAGAGCCAAAATGTTGACATTCGATGGGCGAGGAACTAAGTCCCATGTGTGCTGTCCACGAAGAGTTGCAATCTCCTCATCCATAGAAGAAACCCAAGGCGGATCCTGAAGAGTGGAGCAATAATTAGTGGGATCAGAGTGAGCAAGCAGGGTAGCCATAAGTCCACGAGCGACAATATTCGAATAATATCAGCGCTGAATAGCTACAGTCACCAATCGAGTGGCCATGCGATGAGTGCGAGCCCAAGGAGGAGAGGCCAGAGGAGTGGAATAGACCGAGGAGGCTGGTGAAAAAGTAGCCGAGCTGGGCAAAGACTGAGCAGGTGGACTGGCTGGTGGAGAGGTAGGAGGCGCCTGTCGAGGTGCTGGTGGCGAATCTGTGGCACAAATGGAGCAAGGGGATGAAGGAGATGTAGTCAATACAGGAAAAACTGGAGGCAAATGAGGTGCCGAATCAGGATCAGGATCAACAAAAGCAGATAACACTGAAGGTGGAGAACCGATCACCTAAGAAATGGATGGGACGAATGGAAAACAAGTCTCGTCAAAACGTGCACGTTGAGTAACATAGATTCTTCCTGTAGTGCGATCGAAGCACCAAAAACCTTTATATAGTGAGTTGTAGTCAATAAATACACACTGAATACTACGAGAAGACATCTTGTGGTCAGCAAATGAGCGAACGAATAGGAACACCCGACAACTAAAAGCATGAAAATTGGTATAAATGGGTACCCAACCATTAATAACTCCATATGGTGATCGTCTGCCAAGAACAGAAGTAGGCAACCAATTTATAGTTTAAGTACTGCAGCAAAGACATCGGGCCAGTAGGAGAAAGGGACATGCCATTAATACAACATAGACAAGCCCATCTCAGCGATGTGGTGGTGCTTGAGCTCAACCCAACTGTTCTACTCAGGATTATATGGGCAAGAAATCTGATGATGAATGCCCTTTGTCTGAAAGTGAGAGCGTAAGTAACCATTTATGAACTCAGTCCCTCCATCACTTTGAAACACCTTAATAGTGGAAGAGAATTGGTTTTCCACAAAAGCCTCAAACTAGCGATAAACATCCCAGAAATAAGACTTGCAGCACAGTGGATAAAACCACGAGAGTCGGGAATGATCATCAAGGAAAATGACATAGTAGAAAAAACTATCAGCGGATAAAATAGGAGAGGGTCCCCATAATTCACAATGAATCAAATCAAGTACCCTAGCAACACGTTCATCTTGTATCAAAAGATAAACGTTTCCCTTTAGCCTTTCCACATGCTTCACAAAGGGTGGGTTTAGGCATAACCAATGGGACAAATAAGGATCTAGAAGCACGCAAACTAGAAATAACAGAATGCGGAACATAGCTAAGTCTAGCATGCCAAGTTTCAAAAGACGCACGCTACTTATTTGATTCAATAGTAGACAACAAAGCAAATACACCATAGTCTAAAACATAAGGCCTATCTACTCACTGATCTGTCTAGAGAATAAAACATCGGAGAACTATGGCCGATACTGGTTGCTGAACGGTGACGTTGAACTGTGGCTGATTAATGAGAACGGAGAGTTTCCACCGGAGAAGGATGGCTGGTTGACGAACTTGGGTCCCTAAGAAAAGGAGAGAGACGCCAATGGGCTAAGATTGAGAGATGCTGACTTCCAGAGGTCGCTGGGAAATGGCTGGAATTTCATCGAAATCTGGTGGTTTGGTTGGCCGGAAGAGAGAGAGGGGGCGGCCGAAGGGAATTTTTATTTAGGGTTTTAGGTTAAGGATAATAACTTGTTCTAATACAATGAGAGAATGATTTCCTGTAATTATGATATTACTGAATGGAAATAAATAGAGTACAAAAAGTAGACTAGGCCTAGTACACTAGTCTAGTCATCAACCTAATCCATAATGAAATAAAATCTAATCATCATATTGACTTATTCTAATAGTTCTAAACTTAATTATAATTCCGCGTATGTTAGCCTGTAAACTGGGGAGTTAATTAACAACTGATGCGTCTTAGACACCATCGAGTAGCACCGTTAATTCCTTAGTTTTGATATGCAAGAACAAATCCTCGGGGTATCTTGAGGGAAAAACTCTTCGTTGCTTAAGTTAGCAAAGTGGGTATGAGTCTTCAAGCTGAATAGTGAATGAATAGTAAAGTAATATATATCTGTATATGTGATGGCCCACAAGATGCGACCTCATTATTATGTCAATTGTAATCTTCATATGATGGACCCTGTAGGCCCATCGATAAGAAGCATGATTATTAACTATTGATTGAGACCTCGCAGGCCCAAAGTATTGGCTGGCTTCGAGCCTAGATATCATCAATACCCACTAGAAAACTACAAGAATCCTCAAAAAGTCTTCATCGGGGAAGACCCTTTCGATGAGAATGAGCCTTTCAAAGGGTCTTCATTGACAGAGACCTTCGATACAAAAGGGATTTCTCAGAGGGTCGCTATTGAGGGTCGCTATTGAGGGTAACATTTGAATTTCTCGACTTATCAATATTTTGGATTTTGAGCCAGGAGGACGCATGTCAGGAGGGAACTACATGACCATTGACCACGTGTAGGGCCTCATTAAGTAGAGAGAGAAAAAAATTCTCCCACATCTATACGCTTCTCCAATTTTCCCCAAGTTGCAAGGTCATTGATAAAATGATTTTCAGTAAATGATTATGTATTCAGAGAATGAATAAATAGATATATTACATGATATGTAAATAAGGAATAACTCTAAGCTAGTCACAATACTTATCCTGATCTAGCCAGGAATATGACTTATTTTAGCACCCCCTCAAGCAAAACATCTGATTCTTAGAGACGCAAAGGTTGGATATGAAAAACTCAAATAACGGGTGAGAAAGACCCTTGGTGAAGATGTCAGCAATCTGAAAGGAAGTAGAAACATGAGTAACACGCAGCTTGGCCGATGAGAATAACTTCGAGAAAAAAATGATAGTTGATGTCGATGTGCTTAGACTGGTTGTGAGCAATCACATTCTAAGCCAAGAAGATCATGTTGTTGTTTCCACATAGCAGAAGTAACGCTCCAGCCAATGGAACACGGAGATCCCTCATAAGATGAGTCAGTCAGACGACCTCAGAAGTTGTGTTGGCCAGTGCTCGATATTCAGACTCAATGCTAGAGCGAGAAACTGTGGGCTACTTCTTAGCACTTCAGTAAATAAGATTACCACCTAAAATGACAACATATCCATAAGTAGAACGATGGGTCTCAAGATATCTGACCCAATCAGCAGCAGAATAATCCAACATCTTAGGTGAACTAGCAACTCGAAGACTGAGACCAAAGTGAAGAGTACCTCAAACATAGCGCAGAATCCGAGTGACAGACACGAGATGATCATCCCGAGGGTCCTGAAGATACTGGCTGGTAGAATTAACCGTAAAGGATAAATTTGGATGAGTAATGGTGAGATACTGGTGTGCCCCAACCAAATACTGGAAAAGTGCAAGGTTCTTGAACTGAGAACTCGTGCTGTTGTGAAGCTGGGAATTTAGCAGAAATGGTGTGGATAATGGCACGACATCGGACATTTTGTATGAGAGAATATCATGGGCATACTTTGCTCGACAAAGCAGAAGACCAGAAGCAGTAGGCGTGACTTCTAAGCCAAGAAAGTGGTGAATAACTTCTAAGCCAAGAAAGTAGTGAAGAACACCCAAATCCTTAATGAGTACGATCAATGAACTACCGGATAATGGTAGAGTCATTTTCGGTGAGAATGATGTTGTCGACGTAGACAAACAGGTAAAGCAATGAAGATTCTCAAAACAGAACAAACAAGGAAGTATCAGCAGAACTGCAACAAAAACTGAGCTGAGTGAGGTAGTTGTTAAACCACTGGAACCATGCTCAAGGGGCCTACTTGGGACTATAAATGGCCTTACGCAGATGACAAACATAATCAAGATGAATTGGATCCTTGTAGCCAACCTGTTGCGCTATATAAACTATAGAATCAAGTACACCATTGAGATAGGCATTCTTGATGCCCAACTAATGAAGAGGCCAAGCTCACATGGTAGCGATAAAAAGTACGGTCTGAACGGTAGAGGCTTTGACCACAGGGTTGAAGGTGTGATCAAAGTCAAAACAAAGAATATGATAGAATCCCTAAGCCACGAGACAAACCTTTTGACGATCAACTGTGCCATCAGGATGATACTTCAGCTAATAGGCCTATGTATAACCAAAAATGTTAACATCTGAAGGTCGTGGAACTAAATCCCAAGTGCGCTGACTATGAAGGGATGCAATCTCATCGTCCATTTTGGAAAGCCAAGAAGGATCCTGATGAGCAGAGCAATAGTCAGTTGGCTAATCTGAGCAAGGAGAGCCGCTAGAAGACCGTGAGCCAGACTATCTGAAAAATTGTGATTCTGAATGGCAACATTCACAGATTGAGTGACCCTTCTTGAAGACCGAGACTGGGACGGAGCTACCTGAGGAGCAACGTTGGCTTCCGTAGGATCCAAGAAAGGATCCGGCAAGGTAGATCGTGGATTTCTTGTCGAACTGACCGCGGGACTGGTCGGGGAAGGTGGCTCAGCTTTTTGGAGAACCGGACTGGCAGACATGGCAAGGAAGCAGGATTTGAGAGTCTGAATCAGAAGAACAAAGGGCGCATGAAGTCATGGAGGATGACTCAGTCAGAGACGAAAGTGGTATAGAATCAGACTTAGGATAAAAAATAACAAAATATTTAATGTCGTGGGTGAGTAACCAGACCCTGATGCCGTGGAAGAGGCGAGTGGAAAATAATTCTCATCAAAATGAGCATGGCGAGGGACGTGAACCTTATCGGTGGAGGGATCGAGACATATGAAACCCTTAAACTAAGAGTTATAGCTGATGAAAATGCATGGAATACTGCGAGGAGACAACTTATGATCAGTAAATGGACGAACAAAAGGAAAAACCCGACAGCTGAATGGGTGAAAATTGGCATAGACGGGATCCCGATGATAAAGAAGACCATAAGGTGTAGAACCATGCAGTACTGGAGTAGGTAGCCAATTAATGATTCGTAAATACATCTTCCCATCGTGATAGTAGCAAGAGTGAATGGAACAACATGGTAAGGCCCATTTCTGCAACATAGCGATGTTTTTGTTCCGCACGCCGTTTTGCTCTAGAGTAGATGAGCAAGAAACCTGATGATGAATTCCCTTGACAGCAAAATAAGAACGAAGTCGAGTGTTCAAAAATTATGTGCCGCCATGTCTTTGAAAAACATTCATTTTGGATAAAAATGAATTTTTAACAAAAGCCTCAAACTGCAAATAATTGTCAAAAAAATATGACTTGCGACAAAGCGTATATAGCCATGTAAAAAGAGTAAAATCATCCACAAATAAGGCATAATAAGCAAAACCATTTCCAGATAAAACCGGAGAAGAGCCCCCCAAATCACATTGCACTAAATCAAGAACGCGCTCAACACGTTTAGGATTTACAACAAAAGCTAACCATTGACCTTTTACCATAACATAGGGGGCACAAGTGTGTGGTTTAGGAAACAAAGAAAAAACTGAAAGCAATCCAGACTTATTCAAACTAGAAAAAATTGCACTAGGCACATGCATGCTAGAGCTAGTACGATGCTTGACTCTTATTTTGCTGTAAAACAAAAACAAAAGTTGTCTCTCCCCGGTCACAGACATAAAGTACATCCTCACTGAGGCCCTGTCCCACGATTTCCTTGGTTACTTTGTTCTAAATCACAATTTTTTTGTCATCAAATGTAACCAGTACATCCATATCTCTGGTCAACTTATTAATAGACGACAAATTCTTAGTAATTTCAGGCACAACTAGAACATCAGATAATCTCAATTTTTCAAAAACCATAGAATCACCAATATGAAAGATAATAATAGGAGCACCATTTCAACATAAACTAGAGATTTACCAGTATAAGGACTAACACAGTCTGAGCTAGAAGAAGAAGATGCCATATGAATGGTCGCACCAGAATCAATGTACCAATCTGACACTCAAGAAGATAACTTTGACTGCTAAGAAACATGGTAATTTTAAGCCAAATGTGTGGAGTAGGAACGACGAGTCTGGGCTTGCATCTTATAACACGTCGCAACACAATCACTGATGCGCCCATACCAGGTACAACGCGGATGCCCATGGCCAGGAGTAAGACCAGCCGCCGAGGAACTGGACTAGGATTGTCGATCGCCATTCCAACCACCAAAATGGCCGCTCCTTGTCGGCGCATGATCCCACGCGCGCTCAGTTGTAGGCTGGTCTCTAGTTTGAAACACAACTGGTGTAAAATGGCCCAGCAGATTTTGTAAAAATGCCTCGTGGTTTTTGGCACGAGCAATTACATCTGAATATAATGGCATAAGAACAACATTAATTAAAGGAGCAGAAGAATCCTTATACTCAGGACCAAGGGCAGTAAAAAGCTATATAATATGATCAAAATTTGTAACCGGAAAACCCATAACAAATAATTTCTCAAAAATATCCTTATATTTTAGATTAAGTTCAGGAACTATACCAGAATTGAAAATACCATGTGCATCAGCATGAAGACGGGGAATTGTGGATGCACTGTTGTTCTGAAAGGTGGCGGAAATATTTTCCCAAATCTCCTTGGAAGTGGCACAATCATGTATCTCAGCGAGAGCTTCAGCCGTCAGAGAATAGAAAAGAAGACTGCAAACATGATCATTTGCAATCCATTGATCATATTCTAATTTTGCCTTCAAATAGGCTGCTTGAGGATCAACTATGAGGACATCAGGAGAAGCGATGACCGATGCATATGTGGTGCCAAAGGTTGTCGGGGGTGGTGGAGATGGGATAGGAGGACAGAGATTGGTGCCATCGACGAAGCCGAAGCGACCTTCTGGCTTGAGAACATAGGCTAGCCTTACGTTTTCATAAGAGATAATTGGAAGATGTGAGCTTGATTTGCATAATATGAATGAGAGAATTGTAGGATAATTTATCTTGAGTCATGGTGATGAGGAAAATTTGTGAAAAAAGAGAGGATGGGGGGAGGGGGGGATTTACGGCGGCCGAATATGGGAGGTAGAGGGAGGTCGGCTAGCACTAGAAAAAAATAGAGAGAGAAAATTTAGGTTTTTGGTAATTGGTTCAAAAGAGGCTCTAATACCATGATAGAATAATTTTCCGTAAATGATTCTGTGTTCAGAAAATGAATAAATAGAGATATTACAAGATACGTAAATAAAGAATAACTCTAATTTAGTCACAATACATATCCTGATTTAGTCAGGAATATGACTTATTATAAAAAGTAATGATTGCGTTTTTTAAACCACTTCACTACTTCCATAACTTCCCCCTCTTTCACCTTTTCCACTTCATTGTTTTTGCAGGTGACTGAAGAAAACCCAAAGCTCTCTCCAAGCATTTTCACCCTCAATCCTTTCTTAATTTCGATGAAAAGAAAAAGAGTAAGTTTCCTTTTCTTCTTCTAAGCCCTTTATTTCTTACTTGCTTTGCCGTCATTGCCACAATCACCACTGTCCTCCAATGAGAGTGATGAGCTCCTAAGAACATTTATACCCTGATCTCTCCTCTGACAAGGCAGCCTCCTGTCTCTCCGAGTTGATAACTGGTATTTATAATACAACTCGGAGGGATCAAGGTATATTTCTACGGAGGTTGGTGGCCGTGAAGATGAAATGCTAGACTCTCAAAACCCAAAATTTTCCATTGGGAGGCGTTGGTTCAGTGTCAAAGTTTTTCGAGGATGTCTCCCAGACCTTGGACGTTGATTCGAAGGGAAGTCTTCGAAATGAGTATCGAGCAGTGAACTCCCGGTGAGTCCTGGATGGCGGCAGAAGTATATGGCCAAGAAGGCAGTCATTCCCACTGGTTTCAATGTCGAGTATGATAAATTTGGTAATCATTTTTACTAGGATGAGCACATTATTGAGGAGGATGAATCAGAGGTTAAGGTGGAGCATTAAGAGCCTTACCAAATAACAAAGGATATAGCAGCATTCGTTAAGAGTTTCCCATTTGAAGTGCCTAATAATGCCGAGATAGCGATGCTCAATAATGGAGCACTAAATCATGTTCCAATGGGGGAATTTCATTATTTGTAGGCAACACATTCAATTTGGATAATGCTTTCCCCCTCTATTCTCAAAGTTTCTCGAGGAGTTCAACACAAACCCTGCTCAGTTCCACCCCAATGTGGTCATGTTGATCATGGAATTCATTTCCAAATGTGATGAGCTCAAGATCGAGCTCATCTATAAGCTCCTTCAATCTCTATACTCTTTGTCGAAGAGTTAGAAGCTTGGGAATGGCAAGTGTGACCAGGTGTTCACCTTCATCAACCATTACAAGAAGAAATGAGTTATCAAAATTCTGATGAACATGTCAACTGACATAAGAAGTCACCGACCTTCAGCAATTTGACCTATAAGGTTCCTCAATGAAACCCTATTTTGGACTCAGAGGATACTAAAGGTTTCAAAGTTCCTGCAGAGTGTGTTGATAAGGTTGAGAAGCTGTTGGCCGAGCCAATGGAGGTTAAGCCATTCGATACTTAAGCTGCCAGCTATACATGGCCAAAGAAGGTGTATACTAAGTGGTTGTACAATCATCTATCCATAGAAATCGGAATCTTGAGGATTGAAGGTTAGGAGCCATCCGGGCCGTCGAGGCCTGGCCTCAGACGGGAGGGATCTTCAAGACTTCAAAAAAGAGGAAGAAAGAGAAGAAGGAGAAAGAGGAGGAGAAGAAGAAGAAGAAAAGAGGTGGCTCTTCAAATCTCAATGAAGAGGTTCGAGGGTGGCTCTTCAAATCTCAATGAAGAGGTTCGAGGATCCTCGAAGAGCAAACACCTATCCTCGCCTGACCCTTAAGTTGGAAAGATTGGTGAGAAAGAGGTTCCACTGACATATGATTCGGCCAGTGAGGTTGTGTCCCAATTTGAAAAGTACCTAGGGATTGGTCTGCTAGAAGGCGTACTATCAAATGTCGATGACCCACAAAGGGGTCCTTCAAACTCTACTCAGGGGGAATCCCTAAGGGTCATTTAGGCCTGGTTGTGTTCGTTATGATTTGTATCTTATTTATATCGTTTTCCCTTTATCTTATCTTATAACCCTTCTCTTTGTTGACTTGCACTGGGTTTCACCAATAGGTTTAAGGGGAAAAGGGGACTTGAAGACCCCAAAGGAGCCTATCTTGAAGGGGCAAACATCGAAGCCTCTACATACAAAGCCCCAGTCGATGTTGAGACCGATCAAAGATTCAAGAGGGGTTGAGAGGATGTTGTGCGGAATGCCGAGAAAGAACAAGCGAAGAAAATAAAAGCAAAAGACAAAACACCGGAATTTACGTGGTTCACCAATTTGGCTACATCCACGGCCGACCAAGATCAGATTCCACTAGAGAGAAAATACCAGATTAAAAATTTCCTACTATCTACCAATCATATCTCTTAGAGTTACAGTAAAAGAACGAGACACTATATATAGCCCTCTCCATCGTAAACCCTAATGGCTTTGGGCCAAAAATATTTCAGCGAGACCCCTGTACCAACCTGTCGAAGCGGCTAATACGTATTCAAGGCATACCAACAATAAAATTTATTTTATGAATATTTTAAAATTGATCTTATAATTTTAATTTTTGAGTTTTATACTATGATATAAGAGTCACTAAATACTTAGATGCGCATGAACATTCATCCTTACGGCAAGGTCAAGGCCGCCGATGATTGCTTCATATTCTGTTTCATTATTCGTTTAGAACAAATCAAAACATAATGTGCATTTTGACACTTCGTCTAGGATGATTAACAACAATCTTGCTCAGCATCCTTCTCCGCTAGAAGCACCATTCACGAATTGTGTCCATGCTATGTCTTTGAACTCGGGCCTTTAAGTTTGTTTCCCAACAAGGACTTACCAGTATTTGGGGTAACATTTGCCAAAAAAATCGTCTCTCAATTGATTTCGTGGCTCAAAACGTACCTCATGCTCACCTAACTCGACCACACATTTCATAAGTATGTGCACTAGTGTTGATTTCATAAAAAAAACTCATCTTATTAATGCAAGACTCTTAAGATGAAATCGAAAATTATATATCGTTTGACATCAAAACAGTTGATCACCTAAATAGGAGCCTTATCTCAACTTCAAAAATTGTATGGCATGTTCATATAACTCTAATTTTGAGATGATAATCATACTTTCGATGTTTATATAATGTGTTACACTTACTCTTCATTGAGTTAAAACTTATTAAGTTTTTTAAACAAAGTGTCGTTCTCATTCTCATTAAATGCATGATCTTTACATATTTGCGTCAAGTTTAGGTTGCAAAACCCCTAATTAAAAACTGTAACTAATATATTAAAACATTCTAAACTTTTTTGACTCACACACTGTGGGGTGAGCCTCCCACAAATGGACCTATCATTAGGTTCATGTGCAATAATGGCAATTTTTGGGACTCGAGTGCGTCTTCAATCTTCATCTTCACCAGGTTGTTTCAACTCTATAGTTTTGAGAGATCGTTGCTGGATTTTAGCAATCTGTGGTGAAGGGTGTTCGTTAAAGGAGTTGAGAACATGACCGTTTTGGTTTGGAACAGTCCGATACTGCATGATGGGAAGATGACCAAAACTATCCTTCCTTATTTGCTTGAATCCATGAGGAGCAACAATAGCAAAATAATGGCAGCAACATAAAGAACAAACCAAGCACACAAGACACAAGCATTTACGTGGAAAACCCCTCCAATGCGAAGGATAAAAACCACGGGGTCAATCGACCCACCCCAACCATCTTCATTAATCAACCAAAAGTGTTACAAGACCCTCAACAACCAGCTAAAACTAGCAAAATTTTCTCTCAACAAAGATAAGATCGATAACCACTACAACAATGAAGATTAAACAACAATAGGAGAAGAAATCACCAAATCTTCCGAGCTACTTCATGAGGATGAATGGAAACTTCTAGATCTTCAAAAAAGATATTCACCGTTAAGAATTTATCTACACGGCCTTTAAACACCTTGCCAAAATTTCAGCAAAATCCAACAGTCGGATTGTGAGAAATTGTAGATTTACTGAAGCTGCATAATAGAACTCGAAAATCCCCCTTCACCCACAATTGTGTCTTTTTCTCCCCCTCTCTTTTTGTTTCTCCAAAATTGAACCAAAGCAGCCATACCCTCAATTAAAACGTACTCCGAAGTTATGATAAATTACCGGAATGCCCCTTTTAGTTTGGGCCAAATTCCACAAATGTTTGTGACTAATTTCCTCACACGAGGAAAAAACCCAACAATTCTCCCCCATTTTGACTATGTGGATGAAATTTCCAAACCGACAATATCTTTGTAAACTTCAAACTTACCTCTTGGTAACACTTTAGTCAACATGTCTGAACTATTATCATCCGTGTGAACATTCTCAAGTTCAAACACGTTATAATCCAAAGCATCTCGTATCCAATTATACAAAACATCAATATGCTTTGTCCTACCATGAGATGTAGGATACTTACCAAGATGAATTGCACTTTGACTGTCACAAAACAAGACAAACCTCTCTTGCTTACACTAGAGTTCATGAAGAAATCTCTTCATCCATACAAGCTCTTTTCCCGCTTCAACTACTGAAACATACACATATTTAGTGGTAGATAAGGCAATGCACTTTTGCAATCTCGATTGCCAACTCATCACTCTCTCTGCAAAGGAAGTCAAATAACCTGAAGTAGATTTACATGTAACATCACCCTCCAAATCAGAATCACAGTAGCAAACAAGAATAGGCTCCCTACTTCCAAAGCAAAGTGATAAATTTGTAGTACCACGAAGATATCTCAAAATCCATTTCACAGCATCCCAATGCATTGCCTTTGGATTAGAAAGGTAAAAACCGACCACACCTACTGCATAAGCTAAATTAGACCTTGTACACACCATAACATACATCAAGTTACCAACATAGGCATAGGGAATATTCTTCATATCATTTTTCCCTTCATCATCAGAAGAAGACTTGCTATCAAATTTGAAATGAGAAAACGCAGGTGTACTCACAGGTTTAGCACCATCTATTCAAAATCTTTGAAGCACCTTCTCAACATAATTCTTCTGAGATAGCCACAACTTCCTACCCTCTCTGTCACGAGTAATATCCATGCCAAGTATTTGCCTCGCTGGACCCAAATCCTTTGTAGCAAAGAACTTTCTCAGCTCTTGCTTCAACCTGTTGATCCTAGAAGCACTTTGAACAACAATAAGCATATCATCCACATATAGAAACAAAATGATGAAATCATTCTCAGAGATGTTTTTCACAAAAACACAGTGGTTGGAATTAGTCTTCTTGTAGCCAAAAAATTTCACCACAGACTCAAACTTCGTGTACCATTGTCGAGGCGCTTGCTTCAAGCCATACATACTATTTCTCAACCTTCACACAAAATTCTCTTTCCCTTTCAACTTGAATCCTTCAGGCTGCTCCCTGTAGACTCTTCATCTAAGTCACCATGAAGGAAAACAGTCTTTACATCCACATGTTCAATCTCTAAGTCAAGACTTGTGTCTAAGCCCAACAAAACTCTGATGGAAGTCATCTTCACAACTAGAAAGAAAAATCTCATCAAAATCAACCCCTTTTATCTGACTGAAAACCTTAACAACCAACCGAGCTTTATACCGTGGAAACATATAATTGTCATCATGCTTCAATCTATAAACCCACAGATTTTTCAAAGCACTCTTACCCTTAGGTTACTTAACAACATCATAGGTATGGTTTTCTATGAGAGACTTCATCTCATCATTCATGGCTTCAACCCACTTGGATTTATCAACACTCTCAACAGCTTCTTCATAGCATTCAGGTTCTCCTCCGTCAGTTAGAAAAACATAATCATTCAAAGATAGAAGAGATGAAGGTCTTCTTTCCTGTGTAGACCTCCTAAGCTCAACTGTATGCTCTACAACAAGCTCTTCCTCAACATTTTCACTATCATTCAAATGAGGATCATCTTCACCTTGCTGCTCATCTTCATGATTATCATCGGGGACTTCATGAACCACTTGTTCACCTGCATGATCCACTTAAGTTGGATTAATATCAATAAAGTACTCAGAACTTTTAGAGCTTACCCTTTGAGCCTTTCCAATATCTTCAATGGTCTGATCTTCAAAGAATACCACATCTCGACTTCTGACTAGCTTCTTCTCAACTGGATCATAAAGCCTATAGCCAAAGTCATCAAAACCATAACCAATAAAGATACACTGTCTAGCCTTCACATCCAACTTGGATCTTTCATCTTTTGGAATGTGCAAAGAAGCTTTGAAACCAAAGACACGAAGATGGTCATAAGAAACATCTCTATCAAACCATACTCTGTCAGGAACATTAGCGTCCAAAGCAACAACAGGAGAAAGATAAATCACATAGGCTGCCATACTCAAAGCCTTAGCCCAAAAGGAATTAGACAACTTTGCCTCTGAAAACAAGCATATAACTCTCTCAATCAAGTTTATATTCACCCTCTCTGCCAAACCATTCAACTGAGGAGTCTTGGGAGGAGTTTTCTGATGTCGAATAACATGACTCTTACAATAAGAATCAAATGGACCACAATAATCACCACCATTGTTAGAACGAATGGCTTTCAACTTCTTGCCAATTTTCCTCTCCACTAAGGCATGAAACTCCTTGAATTTCTCAAGCACCTGGTCCTTAGACTTCAACACATAGACCCAAGTCTTCCTAGAACAATCATCAATAAAGGTAAAAAAATAAAGTGCACCATCATGAGATCGTACCTTGAAATGACCCCAAAAATTGGAATGCACGAACTCCAAAAACTCTGGCTTCCTTGAAGGAGAATGAATCTTGAAGGATACCCTGTTTTACTTCCCAGCCAAACAATGAGCACAACTCTTCAGCTTCACACCTTTGATGCCTGAAAGGAGATTCTTCCTGACCAAATAGTCAACTCCCTTCTCGCTCATGTGTGGCTAAGCCTCCGATGACATAATTGTTGTAAGTCATCATTTCCAACCACATTGAGTGAGCTACCCGAACCTGAAGCCTCCATGATATACAAATTGTTGTTATTTCTTACTCGAGCCAAAACCAAAGAACCTTTAGTGAGCTTCCAATGGCCATTACCCAGGGAGCTATGACAACCATCATCATCAAGACAACCAAGTGATATAAGATTATAGAAAATATCCAGTGTATGCTTCACATCATGAATTACCAACCTTGATCCTAACTTGGTTTTCAAGCAGACAGTTCCAATGCCAACCACCTTGATGTAATTATCGTTTCACATCTTCAACACTCCAAAATCACCGACAGTATAAGATGAAGACAATTTCCTCCTCTAGGTTACATGAACAACAACTCCTCCATCAACAACCCAATTGGACTTCAACTGAACAAGGTTGATAACATGCTCATCACAAGAAACAAGAAGATCACCAATCGCAGGAGCGGTACACACAACATTGGCCTCATCATTTGATTCACCACCACCATTTTTCTTCTCATTCTTGAAGCAAATTTTCTTGAGATTCCCAAGTTTACCATAATGATGACAAGTGACATTCTTGTAGTGTGATCTCGAATTGCTTCTGCTTTTCTCTCGCTCTTTCCCCTGATACTTGCTCTCTCTTCTACCCATTTCTTCAACATACATAATTTCTGAGCGCGACGATGAAGCTTGAGATTTCCTCCTATTCTCTTCATTCAAAATGCCAGTCTTAATGTAGTCAAAGGTAACACTACCTCCGGGAGCAGAATTTGTCAAAGAAACCTTCAAGGTATCCCAAGAATCCGGTAGAGTATTTAGCAGAAATAAAGCTTGCACCTCATCTTTATATGTGATGCCTAAACTAGCCAACTGATCAAAAATACCCTAAAAATCATTCACATGATTAGAAACAGAAGTACCCTCCTTATACTTCAAATTGCATATTTGGTTCAGCATGTACAATTTATTGTTGTCGGCCTTAGAAGTATACAAGGTCTCCAACTTATCCCAAAAGGTTCTAGCACGTGTCTCATTAGCAAAAATGATTAAGAACATTATCTTCAACCCATTGCCTAATATAACCACAAACTTGTAGATGCTCAAACTCCCAATCTTCATCACTATAATGTGTAGGCTTAGCGGAAGCAACGACTGGTAAATGCGTCTTCTTTACAAACAAAAGATCTTTCATCTTTCTTTTACATTTTTTATAATTGGTGCCATTCAAACAGATCATCTTGCTTACATTTTCCTCCATCATTCAAATAAATACCAAACAATAAAAAATCCAAGAAAACCAAAGAACATAGAACAAGGCTCTGATACCACTTTGATGGGAGGATGACCAAAACTATCATTCCCTATTTGCTTGAATCTATGAGGAACAACAATAGAAAAATAATGGCAGCAACATAAACAACAAACCAAGCACACAAGACACAAGCATTTACGTGGAAAACCCCACCCATACAAAGGGTAAAAACCACGGGGTCAATTGACCCACCTCAACCATCTTCATTAATCAACCAAGAGTGTTACAAGACCCTAAAAATGATCTAAAACTAGCACAACTTTATCTCAACAAAGATAAGATCAATAACCACTACAACAATGAAGATTAAACAACAATAGAAGAAGAAATCACCAAATCTGCTGAGCTACTTCACGAGGACGAATGAGCTACTTATAGGTCTCCAAAACCAATCTTCACTGTTCAGAATTTATCTACACAACCTGGGAACACCTTGCCAACATTTCTGAAAAATCCAATGGTCGAATTGTGAGAAATTGTAGATTTACCGAAGCTGCATAATAGAACTTGAAAATCACCCTTCACCCACAATTATGTCCTTTTCTCTCCCCCTTTTGTTGTTTCTCCAAAACTGAACCAAAACAGCCATACCCCCCAAGTAAACCCTACTCCAAAGGTATGTTAAAATGACCGGAATGACCTCTTTTAATTTATGCCAAATTCCACAAATGTTTGGGACTAATCTCCTCACATAGGAGGAAAAAACCCAACACTGCATGCCTCAATGTTATTCAGTGTTGGCCAAAATTTTCCTCACCGGGTTGCCACAACTCCGTAGTTATGCTTTTGAGAACCTTTTAGGAGGTCATCGTTGGATTCCTCCAATCAACGCTGCAGAAAATAATTTGAATCTCACCGGAGTCACAAGAGTACCAACTTCACACCTAGAAAATAAAAACATAAAAGCAAACAAAAGAGTTAAACTAAACCCTAACATCATTTAGGGAAGTTATGCCAAAGTGCAAATCTACTCTAGCCTAGAAGCATGTGTCGTCTTAAGAATATTATTCTCCGAACTTGCTACAGATGTGGTACTACATCCATTAGGAACTCTGTTGTGCGCTAGAAACTCTGGTCGACAACTACGTACTACTACAGAAAGACCCATTATTTTTCAGTGAGCCAGACTACATACTCCCAACCACGGAATGACCTATTTTGACTATTGCTAAAACCTAACACCACTAATAACAAAGTTAAACCAAATGCTTCTAATCGACTCTCCATCACAATCACCACGTGGTTGATATGGCTACAACCGACTACGATGAATATATGTTGAGCTACTAGACAGCACATTGGGTAGGGATAGATTTTAGGAATGAGCAAGAGAAGAAAATACGTTGAATGTGCTCTAGGCCTGAATTTTTGATAGGGCCGAGTTGGGAAGGAACCGTTCACCGCCTAATACCATCGTTAACCACCGTTGACCCGACTTTCCCCTTGTTGACCCACTGGGCGACCATTGACCAGGCTGGAAGACCGTTGACTTTAGTGGACCGCCATCGAGCTCGCTGAAGAACTCTGCCGGATCTCCTGTAGTCTTGCCGAAAAAGTGGTAGGCCGCTTAAATTGTGGCCTGCATACCTTGTCGGGGCTTTGTTTGGTGCCGCAACGCCATCAAACAGTCGGATCTGATCAGGACACCATCTCCGTCGCTGGAAAAAATGGTAAGCCGCCCTAAAGTGACTCGCATACCTTGCAGGATCTCCATTAGACAACCAGATTTGGTCGGGTCGCCATCTCTGTCGTCGGCATGGTGCAAACGTTGTCAAAATGATGGGGTCGAGCTCTTCGCCGGACCTCCATGGGTGTTCGTCACTATACACGCAGAGGCTAGGGGTGGTCGCCGAAAAATTTCGAGTGTCAGCTGTGATTTAGGTAATTCACGGCCATCCCTCTCGTTCTACAAAGTAGGAAAACAAAAAAACGTAAGTAAAGAAGAGGGGGTGTGTTTCGCCGGACCGGTGGCGGTACCCCCTGACAACTAGGGTTCTGGTTCTTTGGTTGGGAGGGAGGTTCGTAGAGTGAGAAAACTTTTTATCTCTTAATAAAAAAAACTTATTAATCTATAAAAACTTATTAATTTATCTCTTTATAAATACTTATTAATTTTGAGTACAAAATCAAATTAGTGATCACATTCGTCATTATATAGTAGTTTCTTGTTCTTGGTTTAGTGTAGTAAACTTCAGATTAGCTTTAAGAAGTTTTTAACCATCAGTAATGGCATATTTGTTTTTTTATGATATTCAATAATTATATTTGACCGTTAATATATATAGTTACATATACCAATTTCGTATAAAAATTGATATTTAGAAAATATATGTTAAGATGAATTCAACAATATCTCACATGATAAATTTATTATTATTATATATTAATTTATATTTATAGTCAAAGTTTAATTTAACTTTGAAAAAGTAAATATGTCATTACTGGTGGGACGGTGAGTAGTATAATGAATAAGGGAGGAAAGAGGAATTTCTCCTACTCTTTCCGGTCCTGTAATATTGGCACACTTAGCATTTATGGATGATTTTTTTAATTGACACTTTCTTTATGATAAATATTAAATTATTTTCATTCACTCAATTTATTTTTTATCATTTCAATACAATTTTCACTACTAATTTTATTTTTTTTTAAATAAATTGTACCACCATCTTCTTTTTGTGCCAATATAGGGAGTAGCTGTGATGGTAGATTATATCTAATCTTCCAAGATAAATATCCACGTGGAGAAAATGACAATTTTACACATAGATCCCCACTCAACCACAGTCAAACTTTTTCTTGCTCATCAAGTTGTAATTGTGTCCTCCAAGAAATGTTTTATACTCTGTTGTGCTATGTCACAATTAATATAAATAAATATTTTCTTTTATTTGACATTATTTTCATTTTTGGGTAGATTTCTTCAATTTCATCCACTTATTTGACTTTTTACTTTTTACATTCAATTTCATCTATTCATTTTCCCCTAAATCCAAATATCTAAATATATGGTGGTATAAATAAAAAAAACGGAGGAACTACCGTAGTTGGAAGTAAAGGATAAGATTTTGCTGGATTCTCCAAATAATAATATGAATACTCAAATTTATTTTCCAATTTTAAATATAGAATTTATAGTCTGCACTTCAAATTAAGGTCGGATTTTGTGACCTCGATCCAATAATTTATAGGCCCAAGCCTTCTCCTTATCATCGGAGCATGTGCAGTGGTGGCTTAATTCGGGCTGCATTTAAAATTGGGAATGGAATGAACTCAAACATTCCCACAGTAGGGGCTCAAAGCTGCCATCAATATAGCCTGCTGCTCCAGCTTGGGGAATTAAATCGACCCAACCATTAATGCACTTACAAGGCCTCTGGAGCAGCCCATGTGCGCTTGATTTGTTTGATCTTGAGTGCCACGTGGCACCATGTTATTGGGTCACGTGACCCCGGTTATTGGGCACGTGACCCCTGTTATTGGGTCACGTGACCCCCTTTGTCCCCTATTTTTTTAAAAATATCTGCTATTAAAAATTCAGTGTTTTTTTAAAATTCTGCTATTAAAAAATTCAAAAAATCCAAAAAAATTCTTTAATTTTTTTTATTTTTTTCAAAATCTAAGTAAATTTTGTTATTTTTAAAAAAATTTACAAGGTTTTTTTTAAAATTATGGTTCAGGAAATAAATTTTAAATATTGAAATTACTTTCTGAAAATTTATTTTTGAAATGAAATTAAATTCATAAGTTTAAAATATATTATTAAATTTCACATTTGAATTTATTTTTAGGCAAATTTTTAGGCAAACTCTTGGGAAAGACGGTATTTTCATAGGCTTATGGAAAGACGGAGTTTAATTATAATAATAAAAGGTAAAAAGTCTTTGTTGCAATATTAAAGTTTTATTATGCAACGTTTAGTAGTTACAAATTTTATAACCCGGTTCATACAATCCGAAAATTTTATCTTAATTTCTTCTAATTTACGCTTTAAACCTTGGTCTTTCCATGACTTATGGAAAAATAGTCTTTCAAGAGACAGACTCTTGGATAATTCGATTTTCGTTTTTTTCCTCACTCCTAAAAATAACACACGGTACTCACCTAGTAGTATGATAATATAGCTTGCCGTATATAACACACGGTACTCACCTGGTAGCATGAAAATGAATCTCTGAAACACAACAATCAATTACGTTTCAACTGGGTACAAACCATCTTATTCTCAAATCCAGAATTTCACGTCACATATGATCATACATCAGGCCTTAAGAACCCCAAGTTGGCCCTAATTTAGCAGGTCGGGCACTGCATACCACATGCTTGGAGGGTTTTTCTAGCATCGGGGCTGTTGAAATAGTGGCCATAAGTAGGATCATTCATGAACTGGCAAAGGCACGGTTCGTGCTTCTTAGCGGTGCTGCAGCACCGCTGCGTCGGCGGAACGCCGATCAAGACCTCATCCATGCAAGATGTCAGGTCCATTACGTTGCAGGTAACCGCCGCCTCCGTCTGGGAAATTTAGCCCCGAAGGAACACCAGTTAAAGCACCCTCAAACTGCAAACTAAAAGCTTCATTTTTTCTTGCTAATTGGTTAACATATCATGAAAGGAAATTTAAGTGTATGTTTAATTAAAGCCGTGATTTCCAAATGATCATAAGCGTTTGGTCCATTGACGAAAAGGAGATTGAGCAACGCACGTATAATTTCAGACACCACTTCATTACATTTCAAATCCAGAATGGTGATACAACAGACTTAATTGGGATGGAATAAAGAAAGAAAAAGAAACATTAAGTGGCCTCATTTTTCCCCTGATCAATACACAGAATAATGAGCAAGAAATCGGAATCCCGAGACAATGTTGCATAACGTCCTTAGCATAAACAAGATCCTCAGGTAGCCCATCCAGGTGCCAGCAAAGTCGTCGCTACGACTCTGAAACTTCAGCTTCCTAATCCCCTCGCAGCACTCCTTCACTACTGCAAAACAGGTACATAGGCACCGGTTTTTGGCTATCGCTACAGTACGGTCATCAAAGAACGCCATCTCACATGGATCCACTGGATCATCATACTTGTTGCAATCGTGTACCAGCTGTGCCCCCGTCTGCTCCACGTGGCGCAGGTACACGACAACCAGCACCAGCAAGCTGCACACTACGACCTTCATTTCTCCTAAACAAGTATGTTGATTAGTGCTTTAACTTAGCCTAGAGTACTTGTAGTCAATGCTTTTACATCATTGGATATTTATAGGTTACAGCTAATCAGTTGTGATTAGGTTATATGCTAAATGTGTAAGTAAACGTATGGTATGAGGACTAAGGGATCACTGGAATGGAAAAGAAGAACGAATGTAACTAAAAGAAAGTTGGCTATTAACTTCAAGAAAACGAACTGGATTCTTATTTGCCAACTAATTTCGTTCATCAAAGGAAATTTGTTTCAGGAACTAACACACATCTTCTGTTTTTCCTAGATTTTTCCTATATTAATTTAAAGCAGTGATTTTCAAATGATAACTGTTTGGCTCATTGAAGAAAATGAGATTGATCAGTAACACATAATTCTGAACACTTTTCTGTAGTTTCAGACGTCTCTTCATTCATTAAATTTCAAACATGATACAACGGAGATCATCAATCTGTAGAATTTACCGGGAACAAAAAGAAAATAAAAGCAAAAACATCAGCTGGCCTTATGTTTCGTGTCAATACATGGAATTAACAGGTTGGCCATTGCATGCCACAAGCTTTGATAGTCTTTCTACCATAACGACCCGTCAAGAGAGGGCCGAGTTTAGGATCCTGAATGTAGTCGCACAGACACGATTCATGTAACCTAGCCGCCGCGCAACATATGAAGGACGGTGGAGTACCTTTAATCAAAGGAATCATGCATGGAATCAGCGGCGCAACACTGCTGCAGTCGATTGCCTCCGTCTGCTCAACCCGGCCGGACAGAAACACGAGGTACAGCACCATCAAGCTGCAGAACACAACCTTCATTTTGTCCGAATTGGATTCACTTAAACTTTAACTTAGCCTTGATTGTTTGTAATTGATGCTTTTACACTCACTACATCGTTTGGTATTTATAGCTAATTGCTGATCAGTTGATTTGCTAAATAACGT
>JAULKM010000002.1:6981162-6999405 GCA_032355605.1 Rubia tinctorum
AAAACCTGAAATAATAATGAAAAGGAATTTCGGAACTAATTTCCGAAAATAAAAGGAAATAGGAAATAATAAAGAAAGGGAAATTTTGGAACTAATTTCCAAAACAAAATCGGAAAACAATTAAAATGGTAAATTGTCGTCCCTGCATCAGTTATATCAGAACATTCCTAAAACGTATATGGCTATATCAGCACACTTGTAAAAATTGTAGGGTTATATCAGCACGTACTATAAAAATAAAGTGCTATATTAGTATAAAAAATTAACGCCGACCGCACACAACCGTCGTTTCAACCTCTTCTACCTATTATCGACGTTCTAAAGTGTGATTCTAGTGGCGAAAAAAGAGATTTGGTGAGGCCGACACAACAGACGTTGAAGTGGAGGTGTGAGAACGTTTCAAAAATGGTATTTTCATCCGAAATTCCTCTTAATTCACTAGATTAATGCGATATTGATTTTGACTCTGTGATTTTTTTGCTTCTCGTCATATGAAAAGAGATATGTGATATATGGTATAGTATAAATTGATTTTATATGATATTGTGTTTATTTTGTTGAGTTTAGTCGGAATTGATAATTGGATGACATTTGGTGTTGCGTTTTTAGTTTTTATTTTGTTGTGTTTTCCGATCTAGGTTTTAATGTTGATGGGTTTTGAATTTATAATATGTTCTGATATAATCCTACATTTTTTTACGAATGTGCTGATATAACCCTATCAGTTTTCATAAAGTTCTAATATAACTCTACCTGGTCTGACGGTGGTCCGGTGGTGGGTAAGTGTATAATTGTCCACTCAAATTCATATTTTGGTCCGAGGACATTTTTATCATTTTGGGGTGGTCAATGCCGGAAAAACGCGGTCAACGCCAGATTTCTCACCAGAGGGTTATATTTGCACTTTCATCAATTAGTTAGAGTTGTTTTTGCACTAAAAATTATCTCAGTGTTATATTTGTATTTTCTCAATTATATAGGGTTATATTTGTATATTTCCATAAATAAATTAAAAGAGAGAATATTATCAAATTAACAAATTCAGATCATGTTGATGGTCCAACATTTAGACTCAGGACTGCCGAATACCTCAATGCCCATGTACGTGTTTTACTTGATAGAAGCCCACTTTATTTTCGTGTTTGGACTGTGATAACGAAGTGAAAGTTAGTATCTATTGGACCAGGCCCAATCAATTTCTCATGGACCCAGCAGTGATATGGTGTAAACCGTGAAATGAATCCAATGGCAAAAAATGTAAAATCAATGGAGGTTAGTAAATCTAGTTTTAATTCAAGTCTGGAGTATTGAAGGAGCGAGCAGAAGAACTTTGGAACAAATTTAGAACGGGCCAGGCGGAGCCTAAAAACTTGTGGCAGGGGCTGGTTAGAAATTTTTTAATAAAAAATACAATAATGCTTAAAACTTGAAATTAATATGATGAACATTAAAATTCTTAACATACATATAGGAACATAGGACTTCGGCTTGAGAAGTACTCTTCACTTACCTTATCTGTGTTGGAACATAGGACTTCGGCTGTTTGACCTATGTTGGAACATCGATCCACTTCTTCCTGTCCGATGTTGGAACATTCAGTACAACTTTTGAGTCTCCTTGAAGTTTTACCCTGAAAGCCATATAATTACTGGTCAATTCCTCTTCATGATTCTTCTTTTCTTCATCTTCACTCCATGTGGTAACATATGATTTTCTTTGCTTCTTCAGAGTGTTGGCACATTCAGCCGTAATATATCCATACACTTCACATTCTCTGCACTGAATCATTCTTGACCGCGTTAATTCTCCATTTTGACTTCTTGAGAATTGCTGAGTGATTTCTCCATCTGTGGTTCACGGTTGTTGCCAGAGTCATGAAACCGTGACTGGTTCCCATTAAACCTTTCCTCCGAATTCTTATTTACCACTTTTTTCAGTATCCTTGAGAGATTCCTTGTGGTAATAACAAGTTCTTCATTTACATGATCGATATCCTTTTCACGATTGTTTCTTGACGATGAATTTTTTAATGCCAAATATTTTGTTGGATGTATCAACTTCATTTCATAGGTTTGCAGTGATCCCATTATTTCATCTACAGTCATGGTGGACACATCTCTAGCTTCTTCTATTACCGCATATTTCATAGAAAATCTGTGAGGAAAAAATCTCAAGTTATTTTTTTTTACCATTTTGGACTCCTTGTAGGTTTTTCCAAGTTGATACGCCATATTTGAGATATCTCTTAGATTTCCATTGAACAAAACAATAGTATCATCCTCCTCTATCTTCAATTCTTCAAACTGTGTAGCCAACCTTTGTAGTTTTGACACCACTTGTTCTCTCATGTACCGTTTGTAGTATATCCCATGTTCTCTTTTCCTGATGACATGTAGAGATGAGATTGAATTGATTTTCATCTACTGCAGTAAAGATGACATTTAATGCTCTGGAGTTCGCCAAGCCACCCTTTTTTCAACTGGAGTCCACGAATCTTTAGGTTTCACTATTGACTCTTTAGAATTCAATTCATCTCCTTTATAAATTTCGGAAAATGGGACTTTCCATTCTGTTTCGACATAGTGCCAAGCCAGTTCATCCAGTGAATTAATGAACACTCGCATGCGAGCCTTCCTGTAGTTGTAATTGGCTCCTTCCAGCGGTGGTGGTCAAGACACAAAAGCTCCTTCCTTTGTCTCTATGGTAAAACCGGATCACACTTTCCTTGACACAACCAAGTCAAAATAATAAGTGACCAAGCTCTGATACCAAATGAGAATTTGGTTTTACCGTTTTAGCTTAATTATTAGACCTGTGCTCCAACATATCCTATCTAACCAAGTATGTAAAGAAAATAACACATGAGTACACAACTAAGTTAAGAAGTTCAGTGAAATCCATCTACATATGCGGGGTCTGAACTAGTTCAGAACAAATCCATTAATCAGAATGATACAGTACAAAGTACACCATACAACTATACTTATCCTTTCAAATTACAACGTGTGGATTTTGCAAGCTTCTCTTGCTACCGATCCGCCTTGATCAGACTCGCTCTGACCACAAAATTCGTCAACGGTGGATCTCCTCCTTCTGAAAAATTAAGGTATACAATTCTGAGCTAATGAACAACAAGTCACGTATGTTGGAACATATGATTGCTGGCTCTTGCAAAGTTCTCAGAAAATGTATATCTGATGTGCAGATTTTTTCAATTAAAACCCTGAGTATTGTAACCATGATTTCCATCAATATATAGTCCCTCAAGCATATAAAAACTCTCCATGATTATCTCCATAATATTCCTATTTTTATCTGCTTTTGAAGCATATCCAAATCACATAAATAAAAGGATTTTCCTTATTCCAAATATCCCATAATATTCTATAAATCCAATTCCACAATTGTAGGAATTTTCCATAAATCCATTAGGCTTCAACACATCTGAATAAAATATTGCATAAGCTCCATGTTTCCATAAACCAATATCACGCAGTATTCTCTCACCAATCAAATCCTATTTTTTCCGTATGTTCCAACATGAAAGGTTTTTCTTTTTCAACATTAGTTCACAAATGCCAACACAATAATCAATGAAATCCACGTGACTTTACAACATTAATGTTACATAGTTGCAGATTGACTTCAGTTATCTGTTCTTGAGCTGCGAACCTCTACTCGGTACGATCTATTTCATGTTATATTGTTGTTATGATTATACATTGATCGGTTCATAGAGCCCCAGGTTGCTTTTTGCTTATGTTTTTAAACTGCCGTAGCTAACATTGTTGTATGTTTGGTTCATGATTTGCTCTTCAACTGGCATTGTTTTGATGTTTGGTTTTTGATTGATTTTTCTTCTTCTTTTTCTTAAGTCTCCTTCATTGGGTGGTTCGATGCTGAAATGGATTCTATTAGAATCATGGTCCCTATCATAAAATCAATTGGTACTATGTAGGGGGAAGTCATGATCTTATATATTGAGTTATATGACTGTCAACCACCAATGTGTGACTCCAACTCTAACAGCTTCCAGCACTGTTGCTATTCATTCTGCCTTGTATCATCTGGCGTCGCAGCTCGAAGGCAAATATCATACATTCGAACTTGAAGTGTCGAAGGGGATCTTGATGCACAAGCTGAGGGTTGTCAAAATGTTTCTTGTTTGTTTAGGAAATGATAGTACTGACACATGTTTGGGGGATGTTTTGATAAGGGTGAAAGATATCGGTTCGAGAATCTTGAAAAGCAAGTTGCATGATGATTCTTCCGAAGTCCATTTTGCTAAATTGCTAGCATTTTAGTCGATATAGAATCTTGTGAGGAAGAAATGCATAGATGGTACAGAAGTTTTTCGGTATCCAGAGGCTAATCAAGTCATGGATATCCTTGATTCCGTTCTTGAAAATATGAATGGTTTTCTAAGCTTCCCTAGAGCATCTCATGTTGATTTTTTTCCACAACCATTAGAAGCCCTTAAACAGAACATTGCATTCTTGAGAAATTTCATTCGTTTTGCCACTCTTTAAGATGCTGAGCACCATGAATTTCAAGATTTGCTGTCTGAAATTGAAGGTTTTGCAATCTGTGCAGCAGATTTATCACTACATATGTTTTCTTATAGTCACTATAACTTCAAAGTTCTCAATGATGATGTACAAAAATTAAGTTGAACATACGAGCAACTCGATGTAAGCCTTCGGTCAATGTAAGCCAATTTTTGGCACATATGATCTTAATGAAAAAGAAAGGACACCCTTCAAACCCCATCTACGACGTTTCGATTTTTTTTAAAAAAAACAAAATTTAAGTAGAAACCTCTTTTCTGATGGAATGAAGCTTATGGTTTCTGAACTTCTGTTGAAGATCAACCTTGTTGATAATAGTCTTTTATGCGAGAATTGCGGTCGAGCCCTGAAAAGAATTCAAGCCTCAAGAGAGTTGTATGTTCCGACTATCGACTTGGAAAATTTCGGTACTTTTCTACTGTCTGCACTCTGGGAGATGCTGCAATTGGATGCTAGTGTTTTTGTTTCTGATGGGAATATGACAAAAACTATCCTTCCCTATTTGCTTGAATCTATGAGGAGCAACAATAGCAAAATAATGGTATCAACATAAAGAATAAACCAAGCACACAAGACACAAGCATTTACATGGAAAACCCCTCCAATGCAAAGGGTAAAAACCACGGGGTCAATCGACCCACCTCAACCATCTTCATTAATCTACAAAGAGTGTTACAAGACCCTCACCAACCAGTTAGTACTAGCACAAGTTGCTTTCAACAAATATAGGATCGATAACCACTACAACAATGAAGATTAAACAACAATAGGAGAAGAACTCACCAAATCTTCCTAGCTACTTCATGAGGACGAATGAGTCACTTCCAATCCTAAAAAAACAATCTTCACCGTTCAGAGTTTATCTACAAGGTCTGGGAACACTCTGCCAAAATTTCATCAAAATCCAATGGTCGGATTGTGAGATATTACAGATTTATCGAAGGTGCAGATTGGAACTCGAAATTCCTCCTTCACCCACAATTGTCTTTTTTCTCACTCTCTAGTTGTTTCTACAAAAAAATGAACCAAAGCAGCCATACCCCTAAGTAAACCATACTCCAAAGGTATGCTAAAATGACCGGAATGAACCCTTCTAATTTGAGCCAAATTTCACAAATGTTTGAGACTAATTTCCTCACATTGGAGGAAAAACCTAACAGTTCTCCCCCTTCCCGACTATGTGAAGGAAATTTCCAAACCGGAAATATCTTTGCAAACTTCAAACTTACCTCTCGCTAACACCTTGGTTAATATGTCCGAACCATTATCATCCATGTGAATCTTCTCAAGTTCAAACACCTCACACTCAAAGCATCTCATATCCAATGATACCGAACATCGATATCCTTTGTCCTACCATGAGATGTAGGATACTTAATTAGATGAATCGTACACAAAACAAGACAAACTTTTCTTGCTTACAATAGAGTTCATGAAGAAATCTCTTCATCCACACAAGCTCTTTGTCCGCTTCAACAGCTGCAACATACTCAGATTCAGTGGTAGACAAGGCAATGCACTTTTACAATCTTGATTGTCAGCTCACAACTCCTCCTGCTAAGGTAGTCAAGTAACCTAGAGTAGATTTACGCATAACATCACCCTCCAAATCAGAATCACAGTAGCAAACAAGCATAGGCTCACTGATTCCATAGCAAAGTGATAAATCGGTAGTCCCACGAAGATATCTCAAAATCCACTTCACAGCATCCAATGCACCGCCTTGGGATTAGAAAGGTAACGAATGACTATACCTACTGCATGAGCTAAATCAGGCCTTGTACACCCCATAACATACATCAAACTACCAACAACTGAGGCATATGGAATATTATTCATATCATCTTTCCATTTATCATCATCAGAAGATTTTCTATCAAATTTAAAATGAGAAGTCAAAGGTGTACTCACAGGTTTAGCACCATCGATTCGAAGTCTTTGAAGCACCCTCTCAATATACTTCTTCTGAGATAGCCACAACTTCCTCCATGTTCTGTCACGAGTAATCTCCATGCCAAGTATTTGCCTCGCTGGACCCAAATCTTTTATCGCGAAGAACTTACTCAACTCTTGCTTCAACATGTTGATCCTAGAAGCACTCTGACCAACAATAAGCATATCATCCACATAGAGCAACAAAATGATGAAATCAGTCTCAGAGATTTTTTGCACAAAAACACAATAGTCAGAATTAGTCTTCTTGTAGCCGAATTTCTTCACCACAAACTCAAACATCTTGTACCATTGTCGAGGAGCTTGCTTCAAGCCATACAGACTCTTTATCAACCTACATACAAAATTCTCTCTCCCTTTCAAATTGAAGCCTTCAGGCTGCTCCATGTAGATCTCCTCATCTAAATCACCATGAAGGAAAACAATCTTCACATCTATATGCTCAATCTCTAAGTCAAGGCTTGTAGCTAAGCCCAACACAACTCTTGATGGAAGTCATCTTCACAACCGGAGAAAAAATCTCATTAAAATCAATTCATTTTCTCTGACTGAAGGCCTTAAAAACAACCAAGTTTTATACCGTGGAAACATGGACTTGACATCATGCTTCAATCTATAAACCCACCAATTTTTCAAAAATCTCTTAACCTTAGGTAACTCAGCAACATCATAGATATGGTTTTCTATGAGAGATTTCATCTCATCATTCATGGATTCAATCCACTTGGTTTTATCATCACTCTCTACAACTTCTTCATAGCATTCACATTCTCCCCCGCCAGTTAGAAAAATATAATCATTCAAAGATAAAAGAGATGAAGGTATTCTTGCCCGTGTAGACCTCCTAAGCTCAACTGTAGGCTCTACAACGACCTCTTCCTCAACATTTTCACCATCATTCAAATGAGGATCATCTACACCTTGCTGCTCATCTTCATGATTATCACTGGGGACTTTATGAACCACCTGTCCATCTGCACGATCCACTTGAGTTGGATTAATATCAAACAAGTACTTAGGACTTTCAGAGCTTGCCTTTTGAGCCTTTCCAATATCTTCAATGGTCTGATCTTCAAATAATACAACATCTTTGACTTATGACTAGCATATTCTCAACTGGATCATAAAGCCTATAACCAAAGTCATTAAGACCATAACCAATAAAGATACACTGTCTCGCCTTCACATCCAACTTGGATATTTCATCTTTGGGAATGTGCACAGAAGCTTTGCAACCAAAAACATGAAGATGGTCATTGGAAACATCCCTACCAAACCACACCCTTTCAGGAACATCAGCGTCCAAAACAACAGCAGGGGAAAGATTAAACACATAGGCCGTAGTACTCAAAGCCTCTACCCAGAAGGAATTAGGCAACTTCGCCTCATAAAGCAAAAACAAACTCTCTCAACCAAGGTTCTATTCATCCTCTCTGCCAAACCATTCAATGAGAAGTCTTGGGAGGAGTTTTCCGATGTTGAATACCATGACTCTTACAATAAGAATCAAATGAACCACAATACTCACCACCGTTGTCAAAAATGAATGGCCTTTAACTTCTTTCCAGTTTGCCTCATCACTAAGGCATGCAACTCCTTGAATTTTTCAAGCACATCGTCCTTGGACTTCAACACACAAACCCAAATCTTCCTAGAACAATCATCAATAAAGGTCACAAAATAAAGTGCACTACCATGAGATCGCATCTTGAAAGGGCCACAAACATCGAAATGCACGAGCTCCAACAACTCTGACTTCCTTGAAGGAGAATGACTCTTGAAGGATACCCTATTTTGCTTCCCAGCCAAAGAATGATCACAACTCTTCAGATTCACACCTTTGATGCCTGAAAGTATATTCTTCTTGGCCAAACTGTCAATTCCCTTCTCTCTCATGTGGCTAAGCTCTCTATGCCATAACTTTTGCAAGTCATCATTTCCAAAAACATTAATTAAGCTATCCGAACATGAAGCATCCAAGATAAATAAGTTGTTGTACTTCCTTGCTCGAGCCATAACCAAAGAACTCTTGGTGAGCTTCCAATGGCCATTACCCATGGAGCTTTGGAAACCATCATCGTCAAGACAACCAACTGATATAAGATTATAGAAAATATCCGGTGGATGCTTCACATCATGAAGTACCAACCTTGATCCCAACTTGGTTTACATGTAGACAGTTCCAATGCCAACCACCCTGATGTAGTTTTCGTTTCCCATCTTCAACACTCCAAAATCACTGAAAGTATAAGATGAAAACAATTGCCTCCTCGAGGTGACATGAATAACAACTCCACCATTAACAACCCAACTGGACTCCAACTGAACAAGATTGATAACATGCTCATCACAAGCAACAAGAAGATCAAAAATCGCAGAAGCAGTACACACAACATTGGCCTCATCCATTAATTCACCATCACCATTCTTCTTCTCATTTTTTTAACTTGAAGCAATTTTTCTTGATATGCCCAAGTTTACCACAATGATGACACGTGACATTCTTATAGCAGGATCTCGACTTGCTTTTGCTTTTCTCTCGCTCTTTCCCCTGATACTTGCTCTTGCTTTTGTCCTTTTCTTTAACATAAATAATCTATGAGCGCAACGATGAAGCTTGGGACTTCCTCCTAATATCTTCATTCAAAACGTTGTTCTTAATGTATCAAAGATAACACACTTCCAGGAGCATAATTTTCCAAAGAAACCTTCAAGGTATCTCAAGAATCAGGTAGAGTATTAAAATTAATATAGTCTGCACCTCATCTTCAAATGTGATATCCAAACCAGTCAACTGATAAAAAATACCCTAAAAATTATTCACGTGATCAGAATTCAAAGTACCTTCCCTATACCTTAAATTGCACACTTGGTTCAACATGTACAATTTATTGTTGCCGGTCTTAGAAGCATGCATGGTCTCCAACTTATCCCACAAGGTTCTAGCATGTGTCTCATGAGCAATATGATTAAGAACATTATTTTTAACCCATTTCCTAATATAACGACAAACTTGTAGATACCCAAACTCCCAATCTTCATCACTATAATGTGTAGGCTTAGCGGAAGAAAAAACGGGTACATGCATCTTCTTTACAAACAAAAGGTCTTTCATCTTTCCTTTCCATTTGTGGTAATTGGTTCCATTCAAACAAATCATCTACCTACATTTTCCTCCACCATTCAAACAAATACAAACCAAGCCAAAATCCAAGAAAATCAAAGAACATGGAACAAGGCTCTGATACCACTTTGATGAGAATATGGCCAAAACTATCCTTCCCTATTTGATTGAATCTATGAGGAGCAAAAATAGTAAAATAATGGCAGCAACATAAAGAATAAACCAAGCACACAAGATACAAGCATTTACGTGAAAAATTCCTCCAATGCGAAAGGTAAAAACTACGGGGCCAATCGACCCACATCAACCATCTTCATTAATCAAATATGAGTGTTAAAAGAACATCAACAACAAGCTAATACTAGAGCAAGTTTCTCTCAACAAATATAGGATCGATAACCACTACAACAATGAAGATTAAACAACAATAGGAGAAAAAATTAACAAATCTGTTGAGCTACTTCATGAGGACGAATGAGTCATTTCCAGTCCTTCAAAACCAATATCCACCATTCATAATTTAGCTACACGGTCTGGGAACACCCTTCCAAAATTTCAGTAAAATCCAACAGTCGGATTGTGAGATGTTGCAGATGTAACAAAGCTGTAGAATGGAACTCGAAATTTCTCCTTCATCCACAATTGTGTCTTTTCTCTCTCTCCCTCTCTTGTTGTTTCGACAAAAAACTGAACCAAAGCAGTCATACCCCCAAGTAAACCCTACTCCAAAGATATGCTAAAATGACTGGAATGCCCCCTTTAGTTTGGGCCAAATTCCACAAATGTTTGAGACTAATTTTCTCACATTGGAGGAAAAACCCAACAGTTTCCTTGAAGGATAAGTTGCAAGCTCCGTATGAGGGACTATGATTTTTGAGAAACATTTTCAAGAAGGAGCCAATCATGTTTGATGGCAAAGTTAGGGATATCACTGGAGCTGCAATATTTGATGCCGAAGTTATGATCTTATTCCTTTATCAAAAGGATTTTTCCATTGATCAGGGACTAAAAGACTTTCAGGAAAATGTTCAGTTGATTAGGAGAGAGGTATATGAAGAGATTAATACATCAACTTTCAGCTTTCCACAAACCACTGTATTGGGTTTTCCCGATTTCCTCTTAGACTATTTGGCAGAAGTAAAATATTCTGCCTTGATTTGTGTACAGAAAATTCGAGAAGATCTTGTTTTCTTTAGATCGATAACAGGAAAATGGGTGAAGTTGAAGGATGAACAAAAAGACCTTCATCAAGCCCTCTGGTCTGTGGAGGTGGCATATAAGATAGAGTTTCTCATTGACCATCTAGTTCTTGGAAGTATTCCTGATTCATTTTCAACATTTTTTTAGTCCATCACAGAAGACATTATAAATATCCAGACCAAATCCATGATATATTTGACGAGACGAGACCACACACCAACGTCGAGGAAATCATTCAGGTAAATCCTGAGTTTAGTTATTGTATATAATTTTAATTTTTTTACATGTTAACCTTCAACTAATTCTGTCAAAATTCTGCCATGTGATTTAGTTGCTATTTCAAAGTAGCACTCGTGCAGAGGATGATGTTGTGGGTTTTGAAACGAGAGATCATTAACCGTGAACCGGCTTATGAGAGGATTAAGGAAATTGCAGGTTGTTACATTGTTTGGTATCCCTAGATTGGGAAAAACAACTCTAGCAACCAAAGTCTTCAACGATCCTTCAGTTGCGCACCATTTTCATGGTCGTTCCTGTTGCTCTATCACTCAAGTATTCAACAAAAGGAAATTTCTCCTTGACCTTTTAAATCAAATCATTACAAAGCTTCCTAATGAATATTTGAAGATGGATGAAAATGATTTGGCTCAAGTGCTTAGGCATTCTTTTGAAAGCATGAAAATATCTAATATTCTTGGATGATGTATGGGACATTCAAGCATTTCATTGCTTGAAAGAGTCATTTCCAGATAATTACACATAAAGTAGAATTCTCCTGACAAGTCGACATTGTGATGCTGCTGCACTTGATGACATGCCTCTCTTTCTTCCTCTACTCACTAGCGAAGAAAGTTTGGAGTTACTACAGAGGAAGTTGTTCCCAGCTCGGAAAGATTGGCCTTTAGCTTTACGTTAATTTGGGATGGATGTTGCAGAATATTGTAAGGGGTTACCTCTAATTGTTTTCATTGTAACTGGGCTTTTGATAAATAAAGGTCAAGAGGTTTGGAAAGAAATTCTAGAAAGTTTGAGGTCGGGCATAATCTCCAAAGCTGATCAATGTAAAACCACAACTGAGCTCAGATATAAGTACTTACTAGATCACTTGAAGTATGGGTTTTAAAAAGCACAAAGTGCAGTGAAACGCTAATGATCAAAATTACCAAAGTGCAAAGCGTTGAGAGCAAGCGATCACTTTTGGGAAAAAAGCGCATGCTAAACATGAACTAGGATTATTTCATTGAAGACACGACATAGAACTTAGAATAATAATACAAAATAATAAAAAGCAAATAAAACTCTCAACACAATACCAAATTCAAAGTTTCAAGGGTGGTAAGAAGAACTACTAAGATCGAAGAGTTCTTAAATTATTATGAAATCATTTAAGGCTCTAATCTCTAGTCATCGGAAAAATTATCATCATCTTCACCAAAAGTATCCCCATGGACCTCATCTCCATCCCTAAATGCCATATCATCTTCAAATTCAATGCTCCAAAAGATGTCATCCACAACCAAATGAAAACAAAACACATAAGCAACAAAACCACAACATCATGAAACCACTACCAAGCTTAAATTGATGTGAAAACTCTCTATTTGGAGGAAAAAAGACAGCTCATGCTTAAACTAAAGCAAACACAATATATTTTGATGAAAAAAATAGCCCATAAATAAAGAGTGAAACATTAGGTCTGAATCGTTTTTTTAAATATACTTTGCAAATGAGATGATAAGAAGAAAGAAGTTATTTACCTCATATGTTTCCTTTGCTGTCCGTTTTAAAGAATGGGTGCAAGCCGTACGAGGTGAAGACGAGGAAAGAAAACTGAGTGTTTTTTAAAATTTCCGGTGATTGTTCTAACCCTAATACTACTCCGTTATGGGCCAAAATTATTTCATCCCATAATATGTATTTATAAAAGAAAACAAAACAAAATGGCCATTTCAGTATTTCATCGGAAAGTGCATTTTTCTGAGCCAAAAGCGCTTCGCTGAAAGTGCTAAAAAGCGCGCGCTTAAGCTGGGTTTCTAACCTGGAAAGTTTCATTCTTTATCAATGGTGAAGTTATTTTGTGTGACCGCTTAAGGTTCAGATCTCCGATTGATGGATTGATAACTTATAAGGAAAATCCCTCGAGTGATCGGGGGAAAAAACTCCGACACTCACATTAGTCTCAAGTTTTTTCTTAGTCAAAAGACTCATGTGTTTTGATGTACTTACCTCCCTGTTTATACTTCTGATTCCCCCACTTTAAAATCTTTCTGTTCCTATCATCACGTCAGTCGTTTCGTATGCATTTGGCCTATTTTGTTGGCTTAAGCCGTTTGAGAAGTGATATGCTTTTGACCTCTTCTATTGGATTAAGACGGTCAAGATACAATGGGCGTCTAACTGAATCCCAACTTCAATTATTCAACTTAAGCCCTTAGTGTATCACTTGTGCTAGCTTAAGTTGTTTAAAGTGACAACTTATGTCTTGTAGTGTACCACTTCTACCACAACACTATCATAAGCCACCTAGAAATATAAATAACAAAGTAATTTATATTTCTTAATAATTTATTTTGTAATCTCTTTGGTCTTGGATGAAATTCCTTGCATGCTTAAATTCTTCTATTCAAAGAAGTCTTGGCATTTGTCTTGATGTGAATGTTGAATATGTGTGCCATGTAGGATAATTGTTGTATACTTGGTCTTTGATACCAAGTTGAAGGTTCAGATGAATAAATTTGAAAAGGAAATTAGTGGGACCCCTTCCTTCTTTGAACACAAAACCGTACTCCTCCCTCTTTTAACATAAAATTGAGCCCTCCCTCCTTTAAACATAAAACCGGGCTCTCCCTCCTTTAATGAGCCTACCACATAAATGCGCCTCTGTTACTATTTATGTCAACTTTTCTTTTAAATCCTGCGCCTTTTGTCCCTTTTTTCTGTTTCCTTGGCATGTTGTGTTTGTTGCTGATAAATAGGTTTTAGATTTAGGCCTTGACTTTCTTTTGCAGTAATTTGAACATTGCTTTTTCATTCAATGTAGAGGACATATATTTATCTCATGTCTCATCCTTCTTCTCATATTTTCTTCTCCTTCTACTTGCTTTCTATAGATATTTGAAGACAAGATTTCCTTTAAGAATCCATTTCCCTTGTGTGTGAAGTAATATCAAGCAAGTAAGTTTCTTTCCTTCTTATGCCTTTTTCAAAATAGATGCCTACTGAAGATTCACATTTAGAGAGTGGTGGTAATATTTTTCTTCCTGAAATATGTCGTTCTGAAAATTCATCACCTAAATCGGCACCCGAAATAGATCATGATGATCCCAGTATGGTTGCTCCCCTCCAAATTTCCTTATCTTTGAATGGAAATTCTTCTAACTTTCCTTCTAATATTCACCACAGTTATCGGAGAAAGTCCAGGAAGAAGAAGACAATTTCAGCGAAATATACCTCAAGTTCTCCTTCTGTTTTAGATTTCATAAAACTGGAGAATACCATAAAAGTTTTAGAACTAACCCCATCTTCGGATTAAGCCTTAACCGTTGCTGGTCAAGGGGACATGGCTGATAAGCCCCCTGCGGGGATGTCGACGGTGTATCGACTACAATTGTTGTATGGTATGAGATTTCCAATTCCTCTTTTATTGGTTGATATTCTAAAATTTTATAATATCGCCCTAGGGAAGCTTCATTCCAATGTCGTTCTTCGTGTTTTTGGATATCTGGTAAGATGCTATGAAGAGGAAGTGAAACCCACATTATAATTCTTTCGATATGTTATAACCTTCGGTGTAATCGGGAATCTGGATGGCTTACTAATTATCCAAAGTGTGGAATTTTTTTTTGACTCTCCTTGTCCTAAATCTTGGAAGAATAAGTACTTATTTTTTTTAGTTCTAAGAGCTATTTATTCCAGCCCTGGAATCATGATGTCTTTAGTGATAGTGAGATTGAGATATCCACGGGGGATAAAGGAAAGAAAATTGTCCCCCCTTGTTGAGGATTTTGTAAGGAGAAGCATTAGTTTAAAATATTTTAAGCATGGTGAAGGTTACTTTGGCCTTCGTACATGTATGATACTAAATCATCTTTTCCAAGTGGTGCTCAATTTAGGTATACTATTGACTTACTTGTTATTCTTTTAGAGACTTTTGATACTTTTTTTACTTATTTATCTTTACCCCATTGTTGAACTTATGTTTTACAAATTGTAGGCATGGGCTTTATGGACAATGTCATCCAAAAAACGCTGAAGTTGTCGATCCTACCACTTCATACAAAGAGGTTGAGAATTCTTTAGATGCTATTGGAGATGTTACCATCAACCCTCACAAGTCTGCTTGCTTTGGGTACACATCTTCTAAGCATGGTTTAGATAAGGCTTCAACCGAGCAACAAACAAATGCTAAAAAAGTTAAGTCAGGAATTCCCCATTGTGTAACATCTACTCTTCCTGGTAGTGTTAGTGCTTTAGCTCCCCTTGATTCCCTCAAGACTTTGGAGTCAATCCTTGAAAGCTCATCGTTATCTGTTGCCTCAACTGTGATAAGCAGCAGCTCCAAATTTAACTACATTTATTTTTAATTATTATTTATCGCATATGTGTTTTAATGGAAAAAAGTACTTTCTTGTAGATTCCTGAAGCCGTGGTCGACGTTATGTTAAAGATCTGTAAGTCATGTTCATCAAAAGTGTCTACATTGAAGGAGAAGGCTTCTTCCACTGTTCTTCAGAAGGAGAAGGTTGAGTCTAAAGCTAGGCTCCAAACGAGGGATCTTCAAAGGCAACTTAGCAAATTAACAACTTCAAAAGCTTCATTGGTCAACGAGATCACTTTGGGCCATACTTGTATTGAAAGTCTTAAAATAGTGAGCTCAATGCTTACCCCTATTGGCCAAAGTCAATTTGTGAAGGCATTCATGAATAAGTTGGTAAAGTCAAAGGGATTTGAAGAATTCTTCATCCAGCTAGTGATTTTAGGTTGAAAGATAGGTGAAAATGATTTGGCCATGTGCTTGCTTAAGTAACCTGTCAGTGCACACTACAGCTTGCTTAAAAGACACTTCCATCCTGAAGCTTCCAAGGAGGTGGATGAGTCAAGTGAAGTAAATAATAATATGAAAGATGAACACTTTGATCTGCAATACTACCCCCTGGGGGTTGAAAACCCATCTTTGATCGAAAATGGCGATATGGAGAAGGCTAGCTCTGATGCCTGACTTGTTATTGTGGCATATGTTGTTTTCTTATGTTTGATTTAATTTCCCGTTTTGTTGTGTTTCTTCCTCTTTGAAGGGAAATTAATAATGTATTTTGTATTCTTATTCAGTGTTCAATTCTCTCTACCTTTTGTTGCCCCTCCTTCAAGCATTTCTACTTGTATCTTTTTTTCTGGGCTTTGAAGAAATGGTTCAAAGAAACTGAAGACTATGCTTGGGACTTGTATCGCCAAATGTTGAAGTATATTTTTACGGATCAAGCTTAGGAGAAAAAAAACTAAAGGTAGATTAGAGCAAGTGGAGCTACTTTGAGGCATGCTCCTTGATAGAGAAAAATAAATCCGCTCACTTAAGATAACACTAGATAATCTTTTGTTCGAAAGAGACAAGTTGTGCCATTGTGTTGATGACATAGAGTGAAGTTACTTTTCCTTGAAGGATCGTTCTGGAGCAACTCTTTGTGATATGATTAGTGCCATTCGTCGATTTGGGAGTCTAGAACATATTATTAGGGTAACTTCAGAGCAACACGAAGAGATTCGTCGCTTGAAGTTAGAATTAAATGAAAAAACATGCCATCTTCTTCATCAAGGAGGAGAGCTTGATCGTTTTTGTACCGATATGAAGCAGTTGACTCTTACTGCCACTCAGTATAAAATAAGTCTCCGCGGATACGGCCTGGAATTTGGTAAAGTGAATCTTCCATTGATTGAGAACATCCCAAATTATCTCAAGGCATTTGTAGCTAAATTACGAAGGAAAAACCAGGACCATACTGAAATCTACGCCGAAGCTTAAAAATTTCTTTGTGAAGAGCTAGATCGCAGCTCATGATAGTAATTATGTTCCTTGTTTATAGTAGAGTTCAACCTGTGACTTGTTGTTTTCAAATGTTTCTTTAGTTTAATTTTCCAATACTGATCCCTCCGTGAGGTTGTTATCGTTTTCCTTTCCGAAGTTTCTATGTATTGAACCTTCAAACTACTTTCCCTGTAACAATAATAGTTGGCCATTAATTGTGGCTCTCTTAATAAATTTCTACTAGCTTGCTCTTGCCAGAAGTTGTTGAGTTTGTTGAATCCATCGACCTGTGCTAGATCATCTTCTCCACCGATACAATGTCCAACCTGGTGAAATTTTCTAGACTTGTGAGTGTTCAACTAAGATCATGCAAATTGTCCATGTTCATATAGTTTATCAAATATTCAAGAACCTTTTTTGGTTGATAATAGCGAGGTCACTTGCTTCACATAGGTGTTGATAATTGCTATCATTCTTTCGTCATTGTCACGGTGTCCATCATAAGTGTTCACCAACTTATGTTAATGTTTGAAAATTCATCAAACTTACATAGATGTCGTTGTATTCACCATACTTGTTAGAAAATTCACCAAACTTATGTCGATGTCGTAGTATTCACCGTGCTTATGCCTATGTTTAAAAATTCACTGAACTTATGTCGAGGTCGTAGTATTCACCGTGCTTGTGCCGATGTTTGACAATTCACCGAACTTATGTCTATGTTGTAGTATTCATCATGCTTAAGCCGATATTTTTAATTTTACCGTGCTTAAGTCGATGTTGTATTGTTCACTGTACTCATGCTAGATTTGTAGTTGAAAGTAGGACATATGATGAATAACTTAAACTGAATCATAATTTGCAGCAAATTATGGAATTACACTTTATTATAACATGAATTGTACGTCACAGAGGCCCTAAAACTCGAATGGGGGGGGGGGGGGGAAATTAATCCCTTGGGCAGCGTACATTTATTCAAACATGAGCAATTCCAAAATGCACCAATCTTGGCATATCTAGCCTTAAGATCATTTGCATAAGCTGACTACCAGTTCAATGATGAAACCTTCTAAGGTTACTTACATTCCACATTTGGGGTACTCTATCTCCAGCACAGTCTTGAAGAACATAACTTCCTCCAGCATGCCCCTCAATGACCTTGTACGGTCCTTCCCAGTTTGGAGCTAGTTTTCCTTCCCGTTCAACCTTGTTGGCCTCATTTTTTCTCATAACCCATTCTTCTGGAATTAATCGAAGCTTTTTAACCCTTCTTTCATGGTACTTCTTTATCTGCTCTTTGACTTTGTGATATGAATCTCCTTGCGAAGACTCTGGATTGCGGAAAATTGGATCTTTAACCAAATGGGGATCTCGCCCAA
>JAULKM010000002.1:7005266-7015537 GCA_032355605.1 Rubia tinctorum
AAAAAATTATATCCAAATTGGTCTGTATTAAATTGATTATTTTTACTTAAATATTCTATTCATTTTCCCTTAGTTGTACCAATTTATTTTTTAAAAAACTTCACATGTGCGTTTCAAAAATAACAAGTGCAATGCGGCACGGCTTGACCGAGCGAGTCAGAGAGCACACATGCAGTGCACAATCACTGTACGAGAGAGTTCGTCCTTTTTATTTGTGTGAATTTCCATAAACAACCACTATGGGCAGATTTTTTAATTTTCTTACTAATCTTGATAATTAAATAATTTTTATTTATCATACATTTTGGCAATGTGATTTTCATCACTCTTGTTTTGGTAATAAATATAGTTTTATTCTTTGTCTGTAATAAATTAATACATTCTCTCCATATGAAAATGTTTTATACAAATTGCTCAGCATTAAATTGATTATTTTAAATTAATTATTTATTAATTTTCAATTTGTTGTATCAATTTATTTATTTTTGAAAAACTTCACGTATGCGTGTCAAAATTAACAAGGATAGTGCACGAGCAAGAGCCTGACCGTGTGACTCAGAGAGCGCACATGCAGTACACAATCACTGTACAAGAGAGTTTCATCTTTTTTTTGGACCAAAAAGATAATAAAATTATAAATTAATTAATTACTACAAAAAGAGGATGGAACGCATATAGCGATTGTGCGCCCGCTTCCACGTCTTTTGCACCGCTCAATCGCCACCCCTTTGGTGCCCTCTTTTTACTTCATTAATTTTAAATATAATTTCAATTATAATTTTTTTTAAACAAAGCCAAAGTTCTCTCAAACATATATACTATGTCCCAATTTAGGCCAAACCATAATTCCCAACTAGATTCAACATTCAGAGACATCATTAATGCCTTCATATGGTTCCAAATTTAGGTAAAAAATATGGCCTCCCTTATATTTGAACATGTTTAACATCCCTGTGATCATCCTCATTCACATTACCAGTCATTTAAATTACTTTATTTCCAATCTTGCCTAATTTATTCGCCACATTTATATTGTTATCTGCATCAGTAACAGCCACCCTATGGTTCAGATCCAACCCACCCTTACTCACATGATTAAAGTCCCTTTTTATATTATTAATTATACCGATTACATATGCACACACATAAATATTTAATCATTACTCTATTATATTTTGTAAAATATGAATTAATCTTAGCTGTGTGAATTTTCATAAACAACAAATATGGACAAATTTTTAAATTTTCCTACCAATCTTAGTAATTCAAAAAATCTTATTTATCGCACATTTAGGCAATGTGATTTTGATCACTAATGTTTTTTGTAGCAGATATAGTCATAATTTTTTCTCTATATTCAATTAATATATTCATTCCATATGAAAATAATTTATAAAAATTTATCAGTGATAAATTGATTATTTTTATTTAATTTATTTATTATTTTAAAATTTTTGTATCAATTTATTTATTTTTAAAACATCATGTATGCGTTTCAAAAATAACAAGGGCAATGCACTGGCAAAAGCGTGCCGCGCAACTAAGAGAGTGCACATACAGTGCACAATCACTGTGCGAGAGATTCACGTCCTCCATTTTTGGAATCAAAAAGGTATTGAGACTAAAAATAAATTAATTACTACAAAAATATGATAGAACACTTACGTGTAGTGCTTGTTCGCCCACTTGGACGTTCGCCTCGCACCTCAATCGCCCGCCCTTTGGTACCCTCTTTTTACTTCATTAATTTTACCGGTATATTTATTTTAAATATAATTTGAAATAATAAATTTTAAATATGACAAATCCAAAGGACCCTTAAATATATTATCTTGCTAGCGCATAAGGTATGTGATATGAATCTCCTTGTGAAAACTCTACATTGTGGAATATTGGATCTTTGTCTACACTGGGAATTTTGCCAAACCCAGTATAAACGCATGAAATTCAAGTGTCTAGCCCACAGGGTACACTCAATTCCAACTTGCTTTCTAAATAGCCCAGAGGTTTAGATTACAAGGTTCTTTGATCACTAACTAGCCCGCATGATTAGTGCACAAAGGATATTGATACTTAATTGACTCGCAGGATTAAGCAACAATGAAGCAATGAGTATAACTCAAAATTTTGAATATTTGATTGAAAAAAGTGTTGTGTAAATCTCGTCCATCCCCCTCCTTTTATAGGGAGAAATCGGCAATAAAAAAGAATATAAGATTGTGCAAAAGCCTTGTTCAAACAGGATTTATCTTTTTTGTCCTAAAATAACTATAACTAAATGTCCTAATCTAATTCTAACAAATTCTCGGCTACCATTTTAATGTCATTGCCGAAAATAACAAATTAACTAATCAACTAACTAACTAATAATATTCTACCTAAAATCTACCTATTGCAAGGCCCATGTGGCCAAAAGTTAGGATATATAAATTTCTAAATTAATAAATTCTACCTTCTTTCTTCTAGGCTTCTTTCTTCATTTGACCATCTTAAACATGTATTTTCATATGTATACACAATCTCATTAAAAAACCTGTGGGAAAAAAATATTGTCTTTTCTTGGCAAAGTCTTCTAAAAAATCATAGTCAAATGTTTCTTGGGGATATTCTTCATGCACACCATGTACTCCTTCCACACATTCATGATTGAAATTATAAATTTACTTCAATGACAATGTCGTACATTCACATGCACATTCTGTATATCCCTTTGATATTTGTATCATTTCCTCACGAATCGAAAAGTTTTGTCCTCGAAACGGGAATCATATAACCTAGAAAAACATTCTCGAATTCCTGTAACAGCTTAACAAACCGTGAAAGCATATTGACTGGGATATCTTCTTTGGCATAGTATTTTTCTTTCAAGAATAGTATAAGAACAAAAGAATGATAAGTCAAAGTATGATTCACATCTCCTATTGAAGCATAAAACGATTTACCAGAGTCAATAGATTGTTTATGCCTTGTCATATCACTATCACAAGATAGAGCCTCTAGCACCAGTTTGTTTTGGCCCTAGCACCGATTTTTGGTGTCCAGAAAACCGGTGCCCAAGTAGCCAGTGAAAATATTTCACCGGTTTTTTAAAAACCGGTGCTACATGTAGCCGGTGAAAATATTTAGCACCGGTTATTTAAAAACCGGTGCCAGATTTAGCACCGGTTTTTTGGGCACCGGTTTTTAAAACTGGTGCTAAAATGACACTGATTTTCATGTTAGAACTGGTTTTATAAAACCGATGCCAAAAATATTCAAGGATTTAAAAAAATGCCCTTTCTATTGACGCAGAGGAGGGAAAAAGACCTAAAATTAATAATTTAGTAGGATGTTAATTTAATAATAATATTGACTTCACAAAATAGATAATATAGAAATGTAAAAAAATGTATGATACAAATTTAATAATCAATGTGATTAACATAACTATCAAATAAGCAGATGATTTGGGGCGGCGGATGATACTATTTTTGTAGTTGGCATGAATCAAATCAAAATTCTTTGTATAACAATATGCCAATCAAAGTTATCCATCAAAGACCAAGCAAAATAACCCTTCACAGTGAAAACAAAAGTTAAAAGAAAAACCACAACAGGTAAATAGCTATCACAACTACATATCCACAGCAACCAGCCAAAGAAAACAAAAGTTAAATGAAAACCCACAACAGGTGAAGGGCATCTGGTTATCCCGACTATACTTTATACGATATCAAAAATGTCATTTATTATATTTTTCTTAGTTTAGCATTTTTAGGAGCTTAACACTATTCTCTTTTTCCCACTGGGTTTTTTAATTAGGTAGTGTACTCATATTTAGAATTATTTTGAAATAATGTAATTTACGAGTTTTGATTTGATTAGAATTAGATTTAGTAAGATTAGATAAGGTAATATTCTTCAAGGTTACTTGAAAAAGAATTCGAGTAGATTACCATTTATTTTAGTAGTTCTAGTTAGATATGGTATTAGCTTCTTAAATCTGTCATAATTCGTTCAGTTTCCAATTGTAATTAGGGTTTTGTGGCCGAGATTACCTCTATAAATAGAGGGCTTGTACACTATTTTTAGGAACCTTTTTATCAATCAAATATTAATAATTTTGAGTTAAACTCATTACTTGCGAGCACTTTCATTGTTGCTTAATCATGCGGGTTAATTAAGTATCAATAACCTTGTGATCTAAACCTGCAGGCTATTTAGAGAGCAAGTCGGAATTGTGTACTCTGTGAGATAGACGCTTGAATTTCGTACATTTATACTAGGTTGAGTGAAATCCCTAGTGTAGACAAAGATCCAATATTCCGAAATACAGAGTTTTCACAAGGAGATTCTTATCAATAACTCATATTGGTTGTGGCCTATGTTCATGGTGGTTGTGGCCCCTTTTTGTGGTCATGGTAATCAAGGTAGGGCATCGTGGATTAACTGGATCATGGTTCCTTCCTGTTTGGTGGTGGTCTAGTTACCTACGTCGTTGTGGGCATCGTGGATGAAGCAGGCGAACCATGCCCTTATTTCCCACGCCTTTGTTTGACTCAAGGCCGGTTTAGCCTTTGGACTGCTACCTCACTTCTGGGCCTGGCTTGTTGTCTGGGCTATATATATACCAAGAACAAAAGTAATTTGAGATGTTTGTGATCAATCATTGATGCTAATGTGTGGATATGGTTGGATGAATTCATTTTATAATCTTGATTTAATATTTAATTTATTATTGTTGTTTTAATTAATTATTAATAAAATAATGGTTTAGCATCTCTATTTGGTTACTTGATTGGTGAAATATTCTTACTACCTCCGTTCCAGAGAAAATTTCCTATTTTTTAGTCAATTTTCTCAAAATTTGTCTGACCACCGATAACTTTAATTACATATAGAAACAATGTATAAAAATTGATATTTAGAAAATAGATGTTGCATGGAATCTAATAATAACTCACATATTAACATTGTTAACTATATACTAATTGAAATTTATGATCAAACGTGAACTGAGAAAGTTGACCAAAAAATACAAATCTTTCTCTAAAACGGAGGAAGTACTTGCTTTGAGATAGAATTACTTCATGTGTCCCGTATTAAATTGCACACTTAACTATTTGAAACTATTCACTGTCAAATTTTGATCGCATATTTAAATAGGTATATAAGCAATAATATTATCGTATGTGATCTTGTTGGATTTGTCATAACGAGTAATTTCTAAAAAGTAACTCTTTTTTTGCCGATATTATACGTAGTCAAATATATTAACGGCCAAACATATTTCTCGATAATGGTAAAAAACAATTATGCAATTTAATCTCGACCCCTTACATGTCTGCTACGTATATTATTATTTTGGGTGTTTAATGAATCATAAATTTACATTGATTAAGCCATAACGATTGTGAAACAGATATGTCAGTCAGTCCAAAATCAATACTTTCCGCTGTCTTTTAATAATGTTTCACTTTTTATTTTGGGATGATTTTCTTTTTTGTCTCCTTTCCATTTTAGTAAATACTAGAATATTTTCAATCACCTATTTTACTTTTTATACTCCAATTCAACTCTCATTTTTCCTTTATCTTTTTAATATAAGTGTGTCATTTGAAAGAGAGATACAAATAGAGGATAAGAGGGAGTATGAATAAACTCAAAAGGTAACATGACTACTTGTCTAAAAACCATAAATTTACTGACATTAGTGATTAGCTTACAACAAGTAATTTTTACTAAAACATTTCATAGCTTTCAACAAACTTCTGCACACTTCAATTTATGTCACTATTCACTGTCTAACTTTGACCACTTATTTAAATAGATATATAAATAATAATATTATCATATGTTATATGGTTAGATTCTTCGTAACAACTAGTTTCTAAATATTAAATTTTTATATGTCATTATTATACGTAGTTAAACATATTAACGGTAAACATGTTTTTTGATAACCGTAAAAAATATTTCTTGCAATTTGAGGTGGGACGGAGGTTGTAAGTTTTACAACATGTATGAACTCCTCAAAACACAATTACTCAATTTTACATCATAATTTCGTTGCCATTATCGTTCCCCTTCATATCATTTTTTCATAATTCTCTGGTGAGTGCCCTCAATTCCTCTATTTCAAGATCTTCACTGGCATATTTTACCAAAATAGAAGAAATATTTCCCCTCTTTTAAAAATGTAGTAATTAAAGTAAAGAATTACTCCAGAGGGTCAGAGGGACTGCATGTAGTAACATGAGAAAGTTGACCAAAAATTAAGAACCATTAATTACTCCAGAGGGTTAGAGAGAGTACATGTAGTAACATGGTTTGAGAAAATTGACCAAAAATTAAGAACCATTAATTACTTCAGAGGGTTAGAGGGAGTACATGTAATAACATGGTTTAAGAAAGTTGACAAAAATAGGAACTTTATTTTGGGACGAAGGTAGTATATGTCAAGGTTTGATCTTTGGTAATTTATGAAAGTACAAGTCATTTGGACATTTACTCTAAGCTGTAAAAGGTATTCCCTCCATCTGCCCCAGTTAAGGCCGTCAAATGGGTCGGGTCGCTCAATGGATAATCGTTATTCATTTGCTATTTTCACTCACTGAATAAAATTTAATGGATAATGGCTCATTGAGTTAATTGATAAAATTGAGTTGTAATTATTGGGTTGAGTTGGATTGGTTAACATGTTACCCATTGGATAATTTTGGATCGGGTTGAGCTGGGTTGGGTAACGGGTGATCCGTGGATAATTTTTTATCATAAGATAACCAATTTTTACAAATTGGATTAAATTTTCAATAAATTGGGTAGATTGATTAATGACCCGTTGGGCCAAAGCAGAGTGACCCATTAGGTCATAACTTAATGACATGTTGGATATAAATTATTTAGTTGAGTTGTAAACGAACCAAGCTGTAAATCATGGGTAGCAGTGTAAACGAACCGAACTGTTTGCAAAAAAACTCGCGAACAACTCGATCAAAATTCGACTGGAATTTGATTTAACTGAGCTCGAGCCAAACTCTTATAGTATTCGAGTTCGACCTCACTAATATTGTTCATAAAGTTCGTCGAGTCAATATAATATATATAATATATTTTTTATTATATATAATATTTTATAATGTACTTACCAAAATAAAATATATCTAATCATGGTCCGAGATAGAAATTGAGATAAATTAATTTCATTCAAATTCGAGTTCGACCCGAAATTTTACCGGCTCGATCGAACTTGAGCTTGAAACAAGCCGAGCTCTCATTAAGGGTTTTTTGAGTTTGGCTCAACTCATTTACATCCCTAATCTATTCGAGCACGAACCAAATTAATTTCATTCAAATTCGAGCTCGACCCAAAATTTTACAAGTTTTATCGTAATTGAGCCTAGCTTGAAATTAAGATATTTTAAACCAGCCGAGCTCGAATTAAGAGTTGTTCGAATTTAACTCAAACTTAAGATATTTTAAATCAGCTGAGCTCAAATTCGATTTGACCGAACTCAAACCAAGATCGAATAGTGTTCGAAACTAAGCTCAATTAATACTACTCCCTTCGTCCCACCAGTTTTGGCCTATTTACTTTTTCCTAGTCAAACTTTGTAAATTTTGACCCTAAATATAGATTAATATATTTATAATAAAAATATATTCATCTCAATATCTATTTTCTAAATATTATTTTTATGTGGAATTGTTATTTGTAGATAGAGATATTGACGGTCAGACATGATCATCGATGACCGTGAAAAAGTAAATAAGCAAAAACTGATGGGACGGAGGGAGTATTAGTTAACTTCGTCGAGATTATCGAGCCAACATAATATATATGATATATTTTTATTAAATATAATATATTTTAATGTATGTAGAAAATAAAAAAATAAAATTATATTTAATCATGGAATGAGTTCGAGCTCAAACAAAAGCTCGAGTCAAGATTTTACAGGCTCGATCGAACTCGAACACATACTCGAGCCAAATTAGTTTCACTCAAACCTGACTTCAAACCAAGAATTAAGAGGTCCGATCGAACTCGAGTCTTGTTCAGCTCGAGATGTTTTAAAGAGCCGAGCTGAAAGTAAGGATTTTTTTTATCTCTGCCCGATCCGACAACTCGGGCCAAGAAAATGACCCGATTACCCAGATTGAAAGTTTCAAATTGACTAACCATAATTCAAAACACGCCCCTACTAACCTGGGATTGAAATTCAAATCGACTAACTCGATGTAGACGAAGAAGAATAGAGGGAGAAAATGTTGAATGATAACTTGTTGGGTTAATTACATAATGACTTATTGGATTAATATATTTCAACCCATTGAGTCATATGAGTTATCTCAATGGTTATACACGGGTTATCCATTTAATGACCCATTAATAATTGAGTTACTTGGATAATGACTCATTGGATAATGGGTTGATCCAAATCACTCATTTGACGGGTCTAGCCCTAATTAAAATTACACTGCAATCATTAGTACGTTGTTCAAAGAACATGTTTGACTGTTAATATGTTTATCTATGTATAACAACGGTAAATAAAAATTTGATATTTAGAAAATATTTGTTACGATATATTGAACAGTATCATATACGATAATGTTGTTGTCCATATATCTATTCAAATATGCGATCAAACTTTGATAGAAAATAATTTTTAAAAAGCAAAAGTACATATTCATCTATGACAGAGGAGAAAATTTGCATTTTTTTCCAGAAAAAAATGAATGAAGCCACAATTTGCCAAACAAGGTCTTGTTATCTGTCTAATTGTCTAGCATCATCATATGGTCCCATCCCATGGGGGGTTTTAACTTTTAAATAAATGTCACCCAAGGAAAGATGACCACCTAGGCCACATTATACATTAAATGAAATGAAGGTAGTTCCCCACCTCCCACACTTTTTCCTACCATATTTTGTTTTGACACAGTTCCTATCTCTATATCTTTACCATTTTTGTATGAACAATAGTTAAGCAAAAACATTTCAATTACATAAAAATATAAAAAGCAAAGAAACAAAAAATAAAAGTGGCCAGGAGTACAATTTAAAAAACCCATTTCCAAGGCCCCTTGAATTCGTAGATCAATCTAGTGTGGTAAAAAAGGGAATTAGTGCTCAGGTTGCTATTTTTGGCCCATTTCATTTTTTTTTGCAAAAAACATACCGAGACCCTTTTCACCTTTCATAGCCGTACTAATAATTATGGTATAATCACAAAAATAGAAAGGAGAAAAAGAAGAAGGTGGTACCAAAATTACCACCAACAGCAGCATCAACAAAGACCACCCTATCTGAAATACAGAAGAAAAGAAAGGAATTAATTCAAACAGATGCAACCGGCGGCAGATGGAGGTGGAACTGCAAGCGGACTGAACCGTGCCGGTGACGGCGGCGGCGGAGGTGGTGGGGGGCTTGCTCGATTCCGCTCAGCTCCGGCGACTTGGCTGGAAGCCCTTTTGGAAACGGAGGATGACAGTGACCCGGTTCTTGATCCTCCGGCATTAGCTCCGGCGGCAGTTGCTAAGCCGCCGCTGCATCCTCCGGCACGCCCTCAAGCTCAGTCAGCTGAGGCCAGCTCCAGCGGCAGCAGATACGCCGTCGATCTGGGGCTGCTGGACTCGGTGGGGAGCGGCGGCGGTGGCTTCACTGGGCTGCTCCGGCAGAGCAGCTCGCCGGCGGAGTTTCTTTCCGACGGGTTGTTCTCGAGCTTTGGAATTCCGGCGAGTTATGATTTCCTGATGCCGATGGAGGGTTCCGATTCTCCGTCTTCGAAGCGCCCCAGAGAGGATGATTCCAGCAACCTATCTCCTAGAGCTTCTGTTCGAGTGGTATGTGGGGTGTTATTTTGATCCAAAAACTGCAACTTTTTATTTTGTTTTGATGTCTTTTTTGAGTAGGTGGGATTTCATTGTTGTATTTGGAAATAGGAAGTTTTTGGATTTTGCCTTAAAGTGGTTACTATATCATGTAGTACTAGCTTATTAAACTGGAAGCAACTTGGCAAGTGGTAGCATGGCATACTAGTTTATAAATTTCTACATAGTTGCTGAAGAAATGGTCTTGGATGCCCTTTACCCTTTCATTCTGCTCTTGTAGTTAAACATACTGTATGCATTTCACAGAAGGGAGAGCAAATGGACCAGATGCATGCTGGAAGGGGTGGACTGTTGGATGCTGAGATGGAAGGCCTCTCGGAGGATGCTGTTCTGTGTAGGGTTCGAGCGAAACGAGGTTGTGCGACACATCCTCGCAGTATTGCAGAGAGAGTAAG
>JAULKM010000002.1:7079466-7096373 GCA_032355605.1 Rubia tinctorum
ATCCGATAAATAAAACTGATATATTTTTCAAGGATTCGTGAACTAACCAGCAATGCCATACACTTTGGCCACAAAAGCCAATCCTCCAGTTGCTCTATTGCCCTCGTCTATCCTATGCAGCAGGTTATTGACTTCCTGCGAAGAGTAGACCACAGGATCTTGACTGATATTAAGATCGGAGGGCTCCATTCTGTCAATCTTCAGAACTCTGAAAGCCCTCTTGTTTTTATCACTTCCAATCAAATAATACCTCTGTGTAAAATGCAATTAAAATAAAACCTTCATTTTAGTTGATGAACATAAACCAAACACTCACAATTTCAGCTTTCAATATAATTGTAACCTAAATCACAAAAAAATTAAAGCGTTAATTAGTTCATCAATACCAGAAAACAGAAAGAACTACACGCTACTTGATCAGAACGAATTACACAACTTCAGAACCCTCATGCATCATTTATCACAACTCGATTACATTATCACTTACAGCTCGGGTTTCGTAGAGTCGGAATTTCTCGAGAGAATACGAGCTGGGGTCGATTTCAAGGTCATTGTTGGCTGTAATTGGATGAATTTTGGAGGGATTGGGTATAGGGGGTTTCCCATTTTCAGTCTTCGCCATTGATCACACACACGCACGCACCAAATCAATTGCTCCTCAAATATCAAGTAGGGCGATGTTCATATGAATTTATGATCCACCACCATTTGTACTATACTAAATTTTGAGGTAAATTTGGCGGAAAGAAATGGCGGATACATCAGCAATTCAGCATCATGCATGATTCAAGTAACCGTCCAAACCTTGCTTCTCCGTCCTTTCTTTAATATTATATTATTTTTATTAATTTAATTTTGGAAAGAAGGAGGTTTAAATAGTAAATTAAAAGAAAATAACATAAAATTTTCAAGTTACATTAATTGGATCATACTGCACGTTGCATAAATTATGAAAAAACCAATATTTAAACGGTAAAGTAAAAAAAATAAGATATTTTTTTGGATTGCATTAATCGGGTCATAAACTTATAACTACTGCACGTCGCATAATAATTTTTTATATTGCAACTAAAATCTTTTACCTTTCCATAATTCTAATTCAACCACGTCTTTCCATAGGCAATGGAAAGACAGTCTCTCAAGACTTTACCATGTTATATAGAATTACTTTTGGGAAAAGTGCAAAAATAACCCTATAAGATTGAGAAAGTGCATGAATGACCTTGTAAAATCTGAAAGTGCAAAGGTAACCCTATAAGATTGTCTAACTGTTCAATTTTAACCTTGTGGACAATTTTTGGCTTTGACCGCTGTAAATCCGGCATTGACTAATAATGAAAAGATAAAAATACCTCTGGACTTAAAACTACAATTGTAATGACAATTATATCCCCTACTACTTATTCTGCTTATCTTTCATCTTATCCAAACACACCATTCCCACCACCTGCCACTACCTCCGCCGCCCACCACCGGACCTCCGCCGCCCACCGCCGGACCTCAGTCGTTATACCTCAATTGTTGTATGCAATGTGTAGGACCGGAAGAAAATTTTAACAGAGCATGTAAGTTTTAAACATAGTACACCCATTTCAAAATTTTAAAACCCTAACAATGATTCAATGCTCAATCAGGTTCAACACAACCAAAATCAGGCTAACACAAACAAAGATTCCACACTATAATACAAGTTCAACACAACCAAAACCAACCCAGCAGTGTGATTTTCGTCATAATCATTCACATGTCTGAAAACCCCTTAAAATAACACTCACATCCAAAATTTTCAACACACATTCTTCAAAACCCGGAAAATAACCCTCATATCACAATCACAATCACAATGCATCAATCACACTTTGAATCGATTATTTTCATATCTATCATTTGCCAGGTACTCTGTTTTATTCTGTCGCTAGAAGACGATCTTGCGGAGGAGCACGATCTTCCCGACGGAGCAACTGTAAAGCACCAAAACTCCGTCTCCAGCCAACTCCGCCTCCTTCTCCTCCAATGTTTTTCCAGATTTCCAGCTAACGACGAATGGTATCGGAGGAGTAAAAACATGGTTTAGGTGTTCTCCGGAGAAAAAATTCACTCAAACTTCACTCCGGGTAGCTTGGGATTGGGATAAGGGTTATGAGGGGGTGGGATTGGGGTGGGGGACTTCCGGAGTGAGTGTTTTCCGGCGACGACGGACACCCTTGCTTGGTTAGGGTTTTGCTAGATGAGAGATGGGGGAGTCGCCAGTTCAGAGAGAGGGAGAGGATAGAGTTTAAAGAAAAATGAGAAAAAGAAAGGAATTGTTTTGTTGATAAGAATGGAGGGTATTGTTGTTTTTTTCGTATTTTATTTATTTATTATTTTTTAAACTCGAGTGTATAATAGTCATTTAACATATTTCTGACTAATTAGATCGTTGACATTTTGGTCGACGAAGTTCAAGGTTAAAATTGCACTTTCAGATTTTACAAGGTTCTTCTTGCACTTTTGACTAAAACATAGGGTTAAAAACGCACTTTTCTCATTACTTTTTTAGAAGGAAAAAACAATAGTCAAGTGCTAAAATAACCCTAACTTTAGTCTAAAAGTGCCAATTTAACCCTGCAAAATGAGAAAGTGCCAAAATAACCTTAACTTTTAGATGTATGTACTAATCTAACCCCAGGCGTCGTTGACTTCCATTGTATACGGAAAATTTGATCTAAATTTATCGAAATGACCCTTTTACCCTAAATTTAAAGAATAAAAAGTTTTTGAAAAATATATATTAAAAGACATATATGCCCTCGCACACCCTTCTTCTTACCACCGGATACTCGAACATCCTTGTTCTTGCCCGATTCTTGCTCGACTCCAACAGTCCTACTTATGCCCTCACTCCAACGACCCAAATTTTGCCCTTACTCCAACAACCCTATTTATGCCCTCACTCCAATTAGTGGAAATGCCCTTATTCCAATTATGCTCACTCCGCTGCAAGAGATCCAATTAACGTCCGACACTCGATGCTATAACAATGGTAGAGCATACCAGCAAGAGGCGTCGTTCTTTTTCTTTGTTGCTTTTGATAATTTAACTTAACTGGTTTAATGAAATGGATGCCTCCAGCGGGAGCCAGAGAGCAGCGGCGACGAAGAGGGCGTGACAAAGGAGGGGGCAACGATTTTAAGTGAGGTGGGGTTTCTGGGGTGGCGATGGGTTGTTGGGGTGGTTGGGGCGGGGTTTCTCATCAATGGTGGTTGTGGTGGCTGTGGTGACAGTGGTGACAGAGGTGGTGGCTATGTGGAGGGAGTTGGTGGCTGTGGTGGTGGAGGTGGTGGTTGGTGGCGAGAGTTGGTGGTTTTGGTAATGGCTCGGTAGTAGCAGACCACAATTGGGTAAAAGGGTGTTTAAAGAATAAGAAAAGGGGTAAAATGGGGAACAAACCTTCGTCTTAAGAGTAAGAGCTATTTACGTCATTTTAGATTCTATCAACGTCCAATTCATTCGGACAACGCCGAAATGTGTCCAAAAGGTTATATCGACACAATTCATCATAAAGTTATGGTCAGTTTGACACTTTCTGATTTCACAGAGTTAGATTGACAATTTCAACCTAAAGATAGGGTTAGAAAATTATTTAACCCAAAAAACAAAATGCATTTTTAGTCCTTGTATTTGGACTCATATCATATAGTAGTCCTTATCTCAATGCACTTTAAAACACTTGAATTTTTGTCAAAATTTTCGTGCATTATAGAAGGCTTTTTGTAAGTTGACCTTGGTGAGGTTGTTTTTCGATAGATAGAGGTCATTATAACTTTTCGTGTTATGATCGTGGTTTCCATGAAAATCGTAGTAATAGTCATTTGATCTTTTATCGGTAGGTGCTCTTACATGCGTTGATTTCCGAAACAACTCCTTATGGTTTTGCCATATTTCCTTTCTTGACTTTGAGAGGGGCATTTCTGGGTATGGCGTGTTGCCGACCATTGTTTCTTTTCCTCTTTTAAGCATGGTGTTATTTCCCTTTTTTGTTTTGCCATGTCTAGGGCGTTCTCTCCGACTCTCTTCTCCCCTATTTCATTTTCCATCCTTTTGTTGTTCGCCTCCTCCTTTCAGACGAACTTCTCTACCATCTTTTGGAGGTCCCTTGAGTTGTCGGGCATGTTTGTAGTGCAGTGGCGGATCCTATTCAAATATTGAGATAGGGGCGATTAAAAATAATGAGATGTTCTTTCTTGCTACTATCTTCACCAAAATTATGAGGAATCCCTCATTTCAAATGCATATCCATAAAAGAATAACCAACTCCCACTGTCCAATTTCAAACTGCAATTTAACTATTCATTTAGTTATTTTTATAAAAAAAAATTGACCCTAAAATTGAATTGGTTGTGTGATACATTGTTAGAATAATTATTACATATATTTTCAAAATATCAAATTTTCACAAGTTTTAGCTATCCTTAATGAAATTTATTAAGGATCAAATATTTTTCAATTCAACTGTTGAAAGTCAAAATGTGAAGTTTGAAATGGAACGGAGGGAATATCACAAATTCTCAAATTAATATATTTTACAATTGAAAAACTCATATCATCTTTAAGTAAAATTTTAAATAATACCATTCAAGACTTGAAAAGCTATAGCACAAAAGATGAAAATTATAATCTTCTAAATAGTTTACAACAAGAAATTAAATTAAAAAGGTATACTTTTCTCAAAATATTTATAATTATTGGTGGTAAAAAGGGAAAATAATAATTTGTTACCATTTTTTTGATATTTTGTTGCCTTGGAGATAGTCTGAAATTATAATTTTGCTATTCTAAGTTTTACCATAAATAGGTACTGGCAGATTTTTTCAATTCCTTGAAAGAATGAAATAATTTTAAAAATATTTGATAATTTTTTTTATTGTGGGTGGCTCTTCTAAATTTTTCTTAATGAAATTGAATTAAATTTTTTATTTAATTGTTTTGAGTTTTTTTAGTAGTGGGACCTGAACTTTTCAATTGTGTAAAGGAATTGAATAGTTTTAGGGATAAATGCATTTATCCCTTAAATTCTTTATTTAGTGTACATGTACCTTCAATTTTTTAAAAGTGCACATATACTCTTCCATGTTTTCGAAAATGCACATATTTCCTTATTGCCGAAAATCGTCATTTGAAATATTGAGGGGTATATATGCACTAAATAAGAAACGTGAGTATATTTGCACTTTCAAAAAAATGAGGAATATATATGCACTAAATAAGAAACTAGGTGGTATGAATGCGCTTTACACTAGTTTTTATTTAACATTTATGAAGTGAACCACATATTTAACCACTCATTTAGTATTATCTATATGCACTTTTACTTTTTTGACACTATTCTCTATTAAAATTTAATCTCATATTTGAATTGATATATGGACAATAATATTATCGTTGGTGATATTGTACAATTCATCGTAACAAGTAGTTTCCAAATATCAACTTTTTATTTGTTTTTATCGTAACAAGTGGTTTCTAAATATCAATTTTTTATTTGTTTTTATTATACGTATGTAAACTTATTAACGGTCAAACATGTTTCATGAATAGCGTGATAATGATTACAGTGCAAATAGAATTGGGACGGAGGGAATATTTATATTTTTGAAGTTTCGTTCTCATCTTTGTTTTACAGTGTACCTGCGAAGTCCTCTACTATACACATCCGCCATTTGCCAGCAAACTTTTATTTCAGATTCATACCTTTAAGTTCTCATCTCCATTTCCTCTTCTATTCCATGTCTTCCCTTGTTGTTTTTTTCCATTTGGGGCCACAGTGCATCACTTCCCCGGCTCCTTGAGGGTTTTTTTTTTGCTTTCTTCTTCATTGTGTTGATGAACTGCGTGTAAATCTGCTCCATGTTGGATTCGAGGAGCGTAGTGAAGGCTAGTTTCCCCTTGTACCTTTTTGGGATATTTTGCTTCTTGTTCAACTCTATTTACATGGGGTAACTAGTTGTCGCCTAAGTGTTCTCTCAGATGAGGTGGAGGGCAGGGCAGGGAATGAGGTGCATATGATTTTTTTTCGTCCGACTGGCGTTCTTGGTGACCATTACCATGCCTTAAAAAGAACGGTTGAGTCCCCACATATGGCCCCAATGATTTGGTTGGTTCTTTCCCGATGGCTATGATCAGAGGCTTAAGTCAACTGGTGTCACTCCTCCTAAATCCTGCAACCGAAGTCCCAGGTTGGATCAGGGGCTAAGGCTCCGATTTCAAAGTTAGTATTTTCTTCCATCTGAACATAATCTTGAAGATATCTCTTGTTGCTAACCTTGTTATCTCGAGTTTTTGTGTTTTTATGCATGTTAATCCTTCACGACTCTTTTTTCATGTAGGAACCCACCAATGATTTTAGTTGATCGCTCACGTCAAACACACGACCCTCCGCACTACTGGAAAAAAATGCATACATATACCCCAATAACACAGTTGAAGAATTTCCTCTTTGAATTCCTAAAAGTCCAAGACGTACGAATCCGACAAGACTTCTCATAATGACAAATTGCAAACCTTCAACCCTGTGACTTGTCGAAATCTTTGTTACATATTGTTGTCGACGCTGACAAGAACTCTTTCGAAGTGAGTGGACGATGGAAAAAAATTACTGCTTAAGTTAGGATTCAAATAGGGAAGAAATCTCGCAGAGGGGTAGTAAAAAGACCAAAATGCCCACATTACAGATACATAATCTTTTCTAAAGTCGGTTATAACGGCGAAGGTTTAAATGCTTATAAAAAATTGAGATAAAAAAGGGACTTTTTTTTTGTGGTCCAAATTTTTACAGGTATGGTTAGGACTCATTTGAATAGATTTATTTTTCTTGTTTAGTCAATGTTTTATTTGGTTGAATGATCTCCAACTTTGGTTATTTATGAAAATTCATCTCTAACTTATAAGGAATCTTTTTTAAAATTAAATTTGTCAATGTTTGATCATATATTTAAATTAATATATGAACAATAATATTAGTGTATGAGAAAGTGTTAGATATGGTATATTCTAAATATGAATTAGGGAAAAGTGCAAAACTAACCCTATAAAATTGAGAAAGTGTAAGAATGACGTTGTAAAACCTGAAAGCTCAGAAGTAACCTAATGTTTTAGTCAAAATGTGTAGTTTTACTCATTTAGCTGATTTTCGGCGTTGACCGATGTAAGTCTTGCGTTGACTAATAATGAAAAAGACAAAAATACCCCCTGGACTCAAATCTACAATTGTAATGACAATTCTATTCCCTAAACTTCTTCTTCTTCTCTTTCTTGTTCTCCAAACACACCATGACCACCACCTGCCACTGGCGCCGCCGTCTCTCTCGTGCACCGTTGCCACCGTTCTCTAGCACCACCAATCTTACTCTGCCCGTAACCCTAGCCCGCCACCAGATAATCCCTCATCGGGAATTTATGAATTTATTCACCACCACCCCTCTCTGGTTCTCGCCACCATAGCCCCCACCGCGCCACCACCACCCATCTCCTGGATCTCGCCACCACAACGCCGCCTCACCACCGTTCCTCACCATCTCTGCCACCACCACCAAGCCTAGCGAATCCCCGTCGGCGCCACCACAAAACCCTAGTCTGCCGACTCCACCCTCCCGACGTCACCTAGCCTCAGCACCACCCTACCCAATCCCACCCCTGACGTCACTCCTGTCACGACACCACTCCAAACCCTAGCCCGCCCAACGTCACCTCTAGCCCCCCCCGCCCTCAACCCCGGTGCAAATTCGATGCAACCCCAGCGAAAATTCGACGCATCCCCGATACAAATTTGACACACCCCCGGTGGAGAGAAATGGAGATACGGCAGAGAGAAATGGTTATTAGTAGCGTAGAGAAATGGAGATTCAGGTATCCAACGGAGAGAAATGGAGATGAAAATGGAGGATGTAGAGATTAAATGGTAAATGAGTCTTTTCATATTTTATTCTATTTTTATTTTTTAAACTCGAGAGTATTATGGTCATTTCACTTATTTCTGCCCAAATTGGTTGTTGACAATTTGGTCAATATTTCCAGGATTATTTTTGCACTTTTAGATTTTACAAGGTCATTTCTGTCACTTCTGCACTTTCGTCCAAAATATAAGGTTAAAAACGCACTTCACTCTATTAATTATATACATTATTATTATCAATACTTACATATATTTACGGTAATGTATATTGGAAATCGCAAATTTTGCAATAAATTAATTATTGCTAGGCTAGTTAGGTTGGATGTCAGTTCCAATTATTGTAATCGCCGTTCTTCGCTTTCCTAACACTTTGGAATGATAAAAAAAATGGACGCAGGATGGGAGACTGGGTCGCCAATTCGCCAATTCGCCAATCTTTCCTGAGGGTAGTACAATCACATATACCAGGGGCGGATGTACAAGGGGGCTGGAGGGGGCTCCAGCCCCCGTCAAGCTAAAATTTACGGGTATTTTTAGGGAAAAACTTTTTAAAATTTATTTTTCAACCCCCTCTGATATAAAGAAAAATTAACGATTTTTTTTCCTTTGCAAATCAGCCCCCGTCAGTAATTCTTTCTGGCTCCGCCCCTGACATATACCGTACTTAAGAAGAAGACTCGGGAGGGAGAGAGTACGTAGAAAGAAGAAGGCAATCGCGCTCCTCTTTACCAACACTTCAGTCTCCAGTGATTTCAGACTCGAGTTTCCCGTATCTCTGTTGAGAGTTGTTTACGAATGGAATCTACCATTTATGCGAAAGCAGTAGCAAATACGCCAATTCGGGTATCCTTCCTTCAATCCTTCAAAAACAAACCCCAGTTCGCTCATTTTAATCCAACCCCAGTTGGAAGTTCAATGGCCCACAGCGCTCCTTTCAGCATTCGAGCTCAATCCCAAAAGGTAATCTACCTTTTTGTCAATCGCACTTGGAGATTTCCCCTTTTACTTTTAGTTTTACACCTCCATTTCATCTGGAATTTGGTTTGTGTTGATAAAGTTTGGCTTTTTGAATCAGTCTACATACAGTTGGTAGGTGAATGTGTATGACTGATTTTTTTTTCATTGCATTTTTGGGGTGTGGAATTAGTATGATTTGAAAGAAGATGCAGTTGAGATTTCTACGAAAGATGATCTGAAAGTTAAGGAATGGGAAGTCAGGATGTTTCAGAATGAGGTAGCTGCAAGCCAGGGAATAAGGATTAGGAGGCACCCGCCTACGGAGCCTCCTTCGCATTATGCTGGTCCCTTTGAGCTCACAACGCAGCACCATGGTGATACTCCTCGCAGTATACTTGAAGAGATTGTGTGGTACAAGGACACAGAAGTGTCGCAGGTATTCTGCAGCTTTGTGTGTTTGTGTGTTTGTGTGTTGACAAGACGAGCTTCCTGTTGATTTTGGCATTGGCTGTAGATGAAAGCGGAAAAGCCTCATCTTGTGCTACAAGAATCTCTTGATGGAGCTCCTGCTGTCAGAGACTTTATTGGAGCTCTAGAGGTGGCAAACTCAAGAACTGGACTACCTGGACTAATTGCCGAAGTGAAAAAGGCTTCTCCTAGTAGGGGACTCCTAAGGGAAGACTTTGATCCTGTAAGTTGTTGCCTGAGCAAATTTTCTTTCTTTTTCGTAATTGGTCACAGCGTCTCCAATTTGTGAATTAGATGTTCGCATTCTCTAATTACAGGTTGAAATCGCTATAGCCTATGAAAAAGGCGGAGCAGCATGCCTCAGTGTCTTGACTGACCGGAAATACTTCCAAGTGAGGACTGGATTGCTTTCAGTCATTTGCTACTTTCTTTTTCAAGTTCTTTATAGAGTTTCTTGGATTATGTAATTGGTGCAATAGTTCCCAATGGCAATTAATATTCTTTTCTGTTTCCCAACCCAACTACTGAAAAGGGAGGTTTTGAAAAAGATCAGGAATTCTGGAGTAAAGGTATTCTTAAGCATTTTATTTTTATCATCTATACTGTTGTTTCAGTTAGTTTATTATTCGAGTGATACATTGTTAATACACCATGCATGTGTGCAGTGCCCTCTCTTATGCAAAGAGTTCGTTGTAGATGCTTGGCAAATCTACTATGCTCGTAGTAAAGGTGCAGATGCAATTCTGTTAATTGCTGCTGTTTTACCAAATCTCAATATTCAATACATGACTAAGATATGCAAATCGCTTGGGTTGACAGCACTTGTGGAGGTTCTACTTTCGCTTTCTCTGAATTTTCTATTACCCTGTTATAGTTTTCATGAAACTGAACCTACCTGAAAATTTTAATATCTGGTGAGAGGCTTTAGAGCTTTAAATAGTAACAGAGTTAAGGATAAGCTGTTTATTTGAAATACTGCATTAAAAATATCCATATCATTTTAATAATTTGCAAGTGTCTCTAGATTTTTTTAAAGCTGTATCAAGCTCATCTTTCCTTCTCCAACTAAAATATAAACCATTTCATCAACATTTGAAACTGGGCATTTCAGTTTCCATGGTCTCAGCTTAACTATTACATCAATAAGTTTTGAAGCATGAACTATGCATTCATTTATAGTGGAATGGTTGATGTGAATTAGCCAAAAAACATTGTCATCTCTCTCCCCGCTTCTTCCCTTGCAGGTCTTCCTTCTTTATAAACAGAATTTTTATTTTAGATTATGTTTTATTTTTACAGTTTAACTCGTTGTCCAAAATGGATATTCTCCTATTGAGGTCTAGACTAATTGTTTCATATGCTCTCATACTGTAGGTTCATGATGAGAGAGAGATGGATCGTGTCCTCGAAATAGATGGAATTGAACTTATTGGCATAAACAACCGTAACCTTGGTGAGTTGGTAAAGTGTACTGTTTAATTTTTTTGTCTACTAATTGTGTCTATTTGATGACCTGCTCTAAATCTGCATGTAATACCACCTCTGAGTTTTTGTACCTTCTATTTCCTCTGCGCGTCTGATTGTCCCTTTTTTTTTCACGGACTCCACTTTATTGTATGAAGGTTTAGTTGTTGCCTGACATTCCCGGTTTTATGGATCATCCTTGATTTAATATTATAGTTATCAATTAACCAAATTTCTATAAAATGATATGCATTTGCTAAGTGCTCTTGGAGCAGTCCTATCAGTGCTCTTCATGCTCTGTCTTCAATTTTAGTGTAATTGGATATAAACATGCTAAATTAGTGTGTCAACAAGTACACACTATCTATCATGCTATGTGGATCATCCCCTGTCACTGTGTTATGCCAAAGTGCCATTTGTTTAGGCTCAAATATGGCGTGATTTTTTCTTCTAATAGTTTCTTCGATATTATATTTCGGTCTTAACTGTCTCAAAGTATCTAATCTTGTTTCTCACTTCTTCAATCGGGATTACATTTGTATTCATTCTTAATTTAGTTTATCTTACTATATTTTTTCCCATCTTTACTTTTAGCTGTCCCCAGCACCATGAACTTATTCTATTAGATTTCTCCTTCATTGGTAGTAGGACTTGTGACTGTAGAGTATGGAGGCCATGCTTCTCAACTTGTACCAACCTAGCTGCTTAGATTTCTGTGTAATATCTTCTTTTATTCTGCTTTTCGTGAATAACGGGTGTTACAGGTCTAGAATATATAAAACTTCTAGATGCATGTAGTGTATGCTTGCCATTTATTAGGCTTCCCTTGTTGCTAATTCTATGATACCTAATGTGGCACTTTAACATTCCTTGTACTGAATTTAACACTAACACTAACAATTGATTTTACGATGGAAACTCATGAATGTTACATGCTTACCTCTTTTGTTTGTTTATAAGAGTAAATATAGTTTACTGCGTTTCACACAGGTAGTTTGGAATTTTTATTTTGCAGGTATTTAAGAAGTGTGAAAAATGTGGAGGTCAAGGTGCTATAGAGTGCCCTGGGTGTAAGGTATGTTAAACTGGATCAATTTATGCTAACAAAATAGTACTCCCTCCGACCCACCAGTAATGACACATTTTCTTTTTTCACGGTTTTCAATGATCATGTTTGACCGTCAATATATCTAGTTACATATATCGATTCCGCATAAAAAATTGATATTTAGAAAATATATGTTTAGATGAATTCAACAATATATAACATGATACATTTATTATAGATACATTAATTTATATATATGATCAAAGTTTATCAAATTTGATTTTGAAAAAGTAAATACGCCATTATCGGTGGGACGGAGGGAGCAGTAGAATAATGTGTTTTTTTAGTGGGAGAGTTTGATAGAAGTTGATTGTTGATGATTTACTTAGGGAACTGGGAAGAACAAGAAGAACGGCAATATTTTTGAGGGATGGAAGTGAGTTTATGATTAATTATTACGATTTGTGGATAATTTGTGTACTCATAACTTCGACGCTTAATCAGATGCTTCGACTGCCAAGGCTTTGGACTGAGGAGTTGTCCGGCTTGTGGAAAAGGAGGTCTCACGCCAGAACAACGTGGAGAAAGATGAAGAACGAAGTATACATCAATGTCTAGCTGCTGTAATGACTAATGAGAGAGAGAGAGAGAGTGGTTTTCTGTTTATTTGTAATAATAAAGAAATACTTGCTTCCTCTTCTTTTATATCTATTCCACATTTTTCGTTTTTGTCCTTTTAATTTATTTATTTTATTTTTACACCTTTCAATTATGGAAAAGAATTTATGCCTATTGCTACTTATTACTTATTGTACTCCCTCTGTGCCAAGTAATTTTGCAGAAAGAGAAACTTTGCCTGCAAAAAGGAACAATAAAAAAAAGAATGAATTGACTTGTGAAAACTAAACAGAAACCTGGAAAAAAAATACCGTGTGAATAGTAACTCAAAAAATGGGATAAACCTGTATTAAAATAAATTCCGGAACTAAAATTTCCCTCCAAATTTAATATTTGGCTCCAAAATTTTAGTTTTGGAGCCAGAAACACACTTTCGAGCTACTATTCCTAAAAGTTTAAAAATTACGACACCAACTATAAATGCAAGCATTTATTAAAACACCACGTATCAACCCTACTAAAGTCAAAAAAATTGCTCTTAGAAATTTTTTGGTCAGTTCCTCAAGGATTGGCCCAGATCCGAGTCTTCTTCCTTCATCTTTTTTTCCATCATTGAGCAATATGATGGTGGACGGAAACTTGATGGATGAATAGAGTCAAGAAATTGCCCATTTTCTTCTCCAACACATAAAAAATGGGCAAATAAAACACCATGTGCGTGTTGAAGTAGCTGCAAGGTAGGTTGTGTCAATAAGAACCATCAACACCATCTGGACACGAGTGGGGCACCAACTATGCATTGACGAAGCTGTGAATACACGTTCAAGAAGACACGGGCGATGTGGCCCTAACAAGAAGCCAATCGACCTTGAAGCATTAATGGCGCTGCCACTAAGCTTGAGGCAAACATGCAAGAGGACAACATCAAGTCTACAAGTGGGTAAAAGCACATTTCAAAGAGCAATAGCAAAAAAAGAAGTGAAAAGCCACACTAATTCAGTACATCCAATTTTAATAGTAGCATGCAAAGAATCAAGGATGGAATGGTGTTTCAGCAAACTGGAATGCAACATGATGTTCAAGGACATGCATAATGGCATCCACATAGATGAGCAGTGATTCTATCTCACCGAGGCAACAACTAGGTTTATTCTAGCACCCAATGAACCTGAACCATGCATGATTACTCAAAGCGAGCATTACATACCTAAGCTTATGTTCTTATGTGTTGTGTGTGAAACAATCTTTGATCTAGATGGTAATGTCATGTGTTGATGGATAAATAGAGGTGTTTCCATATATGGAATACATAGCAATCAAGTACACAATAGTGAATAGACCTAGGGGAACCATGGTTCTTAGAGCATGTGCAATGAGGGCTTAATTCGAGCTCAATTAAAAATTGAGACGGAATCCAGCCCGAAAACCCCCACAATGGGGGGCTGAATTCGGGCTGCATAATGCAGCTGGCCTTAAAATGCAGCCTGTCTCCTTGTCAGAAATGACCGAGAGCCCACTGACACATTAACCAAGAGAGCCCACGTGCTCTACTTTTCTGTTTTTGTTTTTCATATTGCTGGGGTGAAATTTTTGTTTTTTTTGCCTTCATTTCCGTTTTTAATATTTATGGGAAAAAGTTTTCTACTATTAAAAAATTCAAAATAATCTTTAAAAATTTATTTTTATTTTTCAAAATCTAAATTAAATTGTGGTCATTCTTAAAAACAAAATTACATTCTTTAAAAAATATATATATATATACGATTTTTTAAAATTATGGTTCATAAAATAAATTTTAAATATTGAAATTAATTTCTGAATTTAGGTGTTAATATAAACCTAACAATATCTCAAATGATATTTTACTATATATATTAGTCAAAATTTAGGGTCAAATTTTATAAAATTTGACTTTGAAAAAATAATTAAGCAACTTTTAGTGGGACACAAGGAGTATAAAATTAGCAGGTATATAGTTGGTCTAGTGGGGCTTAGCAACAATGAAACTGATGTGAACTAATATCAATGTCTAATCCACTACCTAGTAGCGGAACCGGGGAGTGAGGGGGAGGGGGGTTGCAGACGCCACCCATAGGATTTGGTGGGGCGGAAAATAGGCCTAGCCGCCTAGGGCACACTGGGATCCAAGGTTACCGCAACCCCTGACATTACCGCTCCGCACCTGTTTCTGCTCTTTACTTTGCCACATCGAAAAAGTTAATTGGCCCATTTTAAAAAATTGAGATCAATACTTAAATGACGTAGTTTAAGTATTGGAGTTTAATAATTATTATTTTTTGTCTTCTTAAATCGAAACGATGTCGTTTGGATTTATGAAGACAAAAAAAGAAAAAATTGGGGTTAAACTCAATTGGGCCAATCAGGTGACTCATAATTCAGCCCAAACTTGAAACTATACCTTCGTGAAGCTCTCTCCCAGCCCAGACCACCAACCGCCCCTCTCCTCGATTCCCCGACGCCGTGCAATGTCACCGGCGCTGCAGCCGAGTCTTCGACCGCCATTGATCCTGGTTTCCCCTTTCAAATAATATTCTGGTTACGCCACTATCACTGTCCATGACGAGTATCATTTCATCTCCATCAAAACTACTACCATACCATCAAAATGAAGTCTAATTGCAGAGTTGATACGCGTAATCATCGCCCTCTGATTATAATTGTAGTCATCTTTGCAAAATAGCATACCAATTCATCATAACAAAGATTTATCTTAATTTGACTTAATCATTGAGGGAGTAGCTACTCCTAATAAAGATTACCAAACCTCAAATCTATTTTGTATTAGATGATGGAAAAAATATTGTAAATCATAGGCTAGTTCAACACAACAAAAAAAATTCAAGATGCAGTTTTTCGATGGGTAACATCCCACTATTCGTAACGCCTTTTTAAATTTTTCTCATCAACAATACTCCTTCATCCTAAAAATTTACCTAATTTAATGGAGTCAACTGTACCATTGTTCAACTATTAATAACCTTATTTACGTGTGTATAAATTTTTACAAATATAATAATATGAAAAATACATACAACAACATATCATATTATATATAGTCGAAATTTGCTGAATTTGATATCAAACGTGAAATTAGACAATTTTCGTTGACCTGACCCAAACTATAGATGGTCCGGGGGCCCAAACATTTAACTTTGGGCCGACCCAAACAATAAATCTCATTACTTGACCTGACCTATAAATTCACTTTCATTTCAGGAGCTAAAACCCTAGAGAACATAGTCGCCCCAAGCCGCTGAGCAACGAAGCAATGGGTACGTCGGCATTTACCTCGATCGATTTTTGCCGGAATCCTAACGAAACGGAGACTAATTCAGGCGTGTTTTGATTGCAGGAGCCTACACGTACGTGTCGGAGCTATGGAGGAAGAAGCAGTCGGATGTAATGCGGTTTCTGCTTAGGGTTCGCTGCTGGGAGTACCGCCAGCTGCCTTCCATTGTCCGGGTCAACCGCCCTACCCGCCCCGACAAGGCCCGCCGCCTCGGTTACAAGGCCAAGCAGGTGACCTAATGAATCCCCCTCGTGTTAATTTGATTAGATTTAGCGTTATTATTGTCTTTAGATGTAATATGTTTGATTAACGTTGATCCATCAGTAGGTGTGTCACTGTGTATAGACGATTTCATGATCTCCTTCAAATGTATTATGGTTCTTCTTCGACCTTCTGATTTAAATTAAAATTTTCAGTGATATATATCAAAAATATACACTTGTCTGTTGACGTCAAACTTTAACAATGTTAGACTCGTCTTATAAACTTGTCTGTTGACATCAAACTTTTACACTGTTGACTCATCTTCTTAGATACTTGTCTGATGACATCCAACTTTTACAGCCCTTATTTGTAGGTTTTAGCTTTGAAAAATGTGTGAAGAATATTGATATAATAATGTATTTGTTTATCTACACGCGTGATGTATTGTGGACCGTGGTTTAAGTTTAGCTATATGTTAGTGGACGTACAATGATGATGGAATATGAGCAGATTTGTGTTTTTCCCTTTTGGACAGACTTGTCAAAAGTAATTAACCCGCGTGTACCAAGGGAAGGGTAGTACAATGGAAGTGCCCTTGATCTTGATTTGCTACTGTGGCTGTAGCTAATGCCTAAATGAACTGTAGAAGTTTTCTGCCCGGTTGTTTTCTGTCGACATATCTGCTTACTGAAATTCTTACAGTTGATGTTGTTTTGTTTGTGTGTTTCTATACTGCTTGTGCTGTCTGTGCTCTTTTCTATCTGGGTATGGTTATATTTGAACTTGGATAATGTTTTGTGAGTAAGGACTGATTGGTGGCTGACTTCTTTAAGGGCTATGTTGTGTACCGTATTCGTGTGAGACGTGGTGGAAGAAAGAGGCCAGTGCCTAAGGGTATTGTGTATGGG
>JAULKM010000002.1:7096473-7109732 GCA_032355605.1 Rubia tinctorum
AACACAAGTGGGTTGGGCGAAATCCCCATTTGGTTAAAGATCCAATTTTCCGCAATCCAGAGTCTTCGCAAGGAGATCATATCACTTACAGTAAGTCAAAGTTCATCCTGAACACCGAGGCAGATGATGCAACCTCAAAATTGAGGGCTGGTGCCATTCATCCGGTGAGATGGTGGTGTTTTATAACCCTATCAGCCGACACCGGTCAAATCTGATTAGGAGAAGTATCAACGTCGATGATTCGGTTGAAAACAACACCCCAAAATCCTTACATGTGGGTGTCCATGGCTTGAATGTTCATTGGCCGGTTGATTCTAAGTCGATTCCGGTTGGTGATGGTCAACCTGACACCGGAGATGAAAGGGTTCCACGCTGGCCGTCAGCCCTCGAAACCGGTGAACGAAGCTTCTGAGACCTCAAGATGTTGCGATGACACTTTTAAGAGTACGAACACCATGTTGTACTCGTTGGTTCTGGGTTACCAGGAAATAAGACGGAGAGAGCGACTGAAAAAAGAAGCCAAAAATCACCTCCCGTTCCTCCAGCGAACAAAAATAAGTTAACTTTCCTAAACCCTAACTGCTACAACCCGGATCTGGTTCATATCTGATTTTTATTTTTAATGCTCTATAATAATGGAAACCTTACTCATTTATGTTGATGGATTTGTTAGTTGGATGGTTCAGATTGATGCCTGAGATTTATACTTGCCTAATTGGAAATAAGTTGGTAAGAAATCCCTTTTACCGAGCTCTGAAATTTGTTCATGGTTGTTATCATGTTTAGGATCCATAAATTACTAAGTACTGATATTTTTATTTGTTTTTCTCTTTGCAGTGATAAATATGTCATTGGAATCTTGAAAAAAAATTGAAAAAATGTGGTCCAAGTTCTGAAGAAATAAGTTGGATCTTCTCTTTATGGTGATATCACTCTCTCTGCTTTCAACATATTGAAGGCATGTTGGTGCCATTACATGTGTATTTTAATATTTGATCTCTGGCTCGTTGCTGCTTCAATGCTTTAATCATGGTGGTATGTGTATCTTTCCTTGTGTTATGTTTCACCCTAAATCCCAGGGGAACTTGAAGTGAGAGAAAAATGTTCCTAAAATTTAATCACTTGTGTTTTCTAGTTTGGGAATTTGAAAAATTATATGTTGTCCATCTTCCCCTTACTTGTGCCATAAGGTTTATGCTGATTTAAGATGGTTTATGATGTCGGTTTATGCTCATCCTTCTGGTTCTCCAGCAGAAACTCCCCCAATTGTTGCATTTCCTCATTCATCAAGTTCTTGGCCTGCATCGATGAATAAAAAAACCCAAGGATGAAGGAAATATGCAAATTTTCTGAAAGCAACCAACTCCTTCTAGAGTTTTGGAGGGCTCGATGAATGGCACTTTCGGATTGAAGGTTCCAAAAAAACCCAAGAAATTCTGGGTTTGGGAAGAAGAAGAAACAATTTAGGGCATCTTTTGGATGTTTTTTCACAGTTGCATTGAATGTTGGAAGACTATATTTATAAAATGTATAATCAATTTTTTTCTTCAATTTATGAATTTGGAGGGAACAGGGAATTAATGAATTTGAAGAGAAAGATTTACCCTTCAAACCTGATTCTATTTTGTGGATTAATTTTTATTTCCGAGCCCCATTAGTTGACGTGGCTTGACATCGGGCCCACCTCAAATTTAAAGCACATTATTCTCTCTCTGCAGGTATGCCTCTTTATTTTGTTCAGTGCACATATACCCCTTATTTTCAAAAGTCCACGTATATCCCTTAACTTTGAAACGCCGGTCTCCGGCTATAGGGGTATATGTGCACTTTCAAAAAACTGAGAGAAGTATATGTGCACTTTCGAAAAACTGTGAAGGGTATATGTGCACTAAACAAAGAACTCGAGGGGAATAAATGCATTTTAAATTATAATTTTGCTATTCAAGTTTTGCCGAGATAGTTACTGTTTATAGACTTTTCCAATTCCTTGAAAGAATTTGATAAATATATAATTTTTTTGACAATTTGTGTTATGGGTGGCTCTTCTAATTCTTAAAAAATTGAATTAAATAAAAATTTTAATTAATTTTTTTAGTAGTGGAGCATGTACTTTTCAACTATGTAAAGGAATTGAAGTCCTTTTCTTTAACATTTTTAACGTGGACCACAAATTAGACCGCCCATTTAATATTATTTTTATTGTTTTAAAGTTTCATCTCAATCTCTACTTAACAATATACCTGTGAAAACCTCTGCTTTGCATATCTGCCCTTTGCTGGAAAACTTTTATTTCAGATGTATACCTTAGTATGTTCTTATCTTTGATTTCACTTAATTAAGTTGCACTTCATCAAGGGGTGGGTCATATTTTAAAGAATTTTATCGGGTGTCTTAAGAGAAATATTTGAACTTACCTCTTTGTATGTCAGAATTGAGGTGGTGCCCCCCGGCATAATGAGTTTTATTTTAAAACTCCCAAATCGCATACCATTCATAAATGATCCTAAGGACGTTTGGTACGTTAGGTCATTTACTCATAGGTTTTCTGAGACAAAATGGTAGGGATATTCTGTTATGCTTTCTCCAGTCTGTTACGCCATATTCATTTAATACACGACCATCTTCGTGAACTTATGCTTTTGGTAAAACATGGTCATGTACTGGTCCGCTATTTGAGCACAAGTATGGATGCTCTTCTTATGCAGGATATCATACCATGTGATTGTTGTTCCTGCCAAGAAGATGGGGGAAGCCTGCACACGAGCTGGATAGATGCATCATGGGACCAGTCCACATGATGGTCATGTATTAGTGTAAAAATTCCTTGGGATCCGTCGTTCTGTCGTATATCTTGAATTGAGAAGGTTCTTGAAGTTTTTGGCAATGCAAAGTGCTGCAATTAATCTACTCGTGTGGAGTGCTCCAATTCCTATTCTAATATAAATTTCCAGGTCTTGTCGATGTTCCCTGGTTGCTTTTTCCCTCTGGGGCCTTGGTGCATCACTCCCTCGGCTCCTTATGTTTTTTTCTTTTTCCTTCTTCGTTGCGCTGATGAACTACGCGTAAAGTTACTCCATGTTGGCTTTGAGAAATACCGTGAGGGCTCGCTTCTTCTTATTTTTTGGGAGGGGGATTTCACTTATTGCTCAACTCTATTTACATAGGATATCTCGTTGTCGCATGGGTGTTCTCTCTGATGGGGGAGAGCAGGGCAGAGGATAAGGTGTATGTGAGTTTTTCGTCCGACTTGCATTTCCGGTGACCATTACCATGCCTTAAAAAGAACGGTTGAATCCTCATATACGACACCAATTATGTGGTTGGTTCCTTCCAAATAAGGCTATGATCAAAGGCTTACGTCAACTAGTGTCGCTCCTCCTAAATCCTGTAACCAAAAACCTATATTAGATCAGAGGTTGCAGCTCCAATGACTAAGTCAGTAAATTCCTCTATCTGAATATAATATTTAAGATATCTCGTGTTGCTTACCTTGTTATCTCGAGTTCTTTTGTATTTAAATATCGTTTGAACCGCGGTTACCCGACTAGCATCTAACACAAGGTTCATGTTGATCTTGCCCATTGTGGTGACTACACGATTGTCTTTCGAGTATGTAGCATTGACCACAGTCTCTTGGTCATGGTTTATGTGGTGGTCACGTGCAGCGTGATTCTTCATTTATCTTCGTTGTTCCCATCGGGAGATAATCACGCGAGTTTTATCGTGTTGTTCAAGCATGGACTGGACCTACTATTTGAACCTCATATTCCCCACTAATCAGGGTTAGGAGATCACAACCATGAAATCCAAGATACCTACAAAATTACAACAAAAACTAGCACCCGTATTATGTGAACATGCTTAAACGTGACCGATTGAATATGCCCACCATGTCGACACCCAAACACTCGCCGATTCAATCTTGAAAGTAAAATATATAAAAATGCCTTTATCAATCCAACCACAAACTACACCCAAATATCACTCTTTACCTTCATATCCATCTCACCTTTCACTTGTAATTTTCATTTCAATTCAACCACAATCAACTACAACTTGGTATGCTCATCCTCCACGAATCTTATTTACTGTAGGATTCCACCAATGATTTTAGTTGAACGTCGAACACACGACTCGCCGCCCCGTGGAAAAAAATGCATGCACATACCCCAATTACACAGTTGAAGAATTTCCTCTTTGGATTCCTATCAGTCCAAGACGTACGGATCCGACAAGACTTCCCATAATGACAAACTGCATGCCTTCAACCCAATCAAAATCTATGTTAGATATCGTCGTCGACGCTGACAAGAACTCTTTTGAAGTGAGTGGACGATGAAAAAAATTACAACTTAAATTGAGATTCAAGTTGGGGAGAAATCCCACATAGGGGATAATAAAAGGGCCAAATACCCACATAACAAATACATAATATTTTCTAAAGTCGATTATAACTACGAAGGTTTAAAAGTACGTATAAAAAATGAAATAAAAAGGAACTACTTTTTTGTTATGGTCCAATTTTTTAGAAATATGGTTACTTCTTCTCATTTGAATAGAATTATTTTTCTTGGTTAGTTAATATTTTATTTGGCTGAATGAACTCTAAATTTGATCCACCTTTTTTTTTAAAACTGATGGTTATTTGTGAAAATTCCTATCTAATTTATAAGGAATCTTTTCTCCAGTTAACTTGTCCATGTTTGACCACATGTTTAAATAGATATATGAGTAATAATATTATCATACGAGAAAATATTAGATACATCGTAATATTTATTTTCTAAATATTAATTATATATTATTAAATTTCATATTTACATATATTTACGAGAGTCCATCTCTTGAAAGACGGGTTTTCCATAAGTTATGGAAAGACCAAGGTTTAAACTGCAAATTTGAAGAAATCAAAATAAAATTTTTGGGTTGTATTAATCGGGTCAGAAACTTATCACTCCTACATGTTGCATAATAAATTTTTAATATTGCAACTAAAACATTTTATCTTTCTATAAGACTTTACCTGTTTACGATCAAACATGCATATTAAAAATTGCAAAAAAAATTAGTGCAAATTAAAAAGGAACGGAAGGTGGGAGTTACTCACTGAGGGTAGTTTCTTCATTGAGTAAAGCACTAAAATAACCCTAACTTTAGACTGAAAGTGCAAATCTAACCCTGGACGCCGTTGACTTTGATTGTCAATGGAAATTTTGGCCGGAATATGATGAAATGACCATTTTACTCCTGAAATTTAAAATATAAAAAAATAAAAAATAAAAGACAAAAGCCTCTCCTTTCTTCTTTCTTTCTTATTCATCCGCGGCCTACTTTCTTCGCTTTCTCCAACGAATCTTTTTATTCCAAATATTTATTCTTCGTTGAATCCTCCATTCAATCCGTGTAGCAGAGTGGTGGCTTGGGAGTGGTAGTTGGGTAACGCCGGAGGAGTTTTACTTTAGGGTTTAGGGAGTAGATAATTGGGGTTAGCCGCAACAGTGCGATTTTGCTACGGCAGGGGTGGTGGTGGTGGGGGTAACACCGTGAGTGGTGGCAGAGTAATGGGTTGGAGATGGTGGTGGGGTAATAGGCGGCAAAGTGGTTAGCAGCGGTGGGGGTTTTCAAAAAGAATTTCAAGGTTTCGATACGCACCTCAATTAACCAAATTCAAGCTTTATCTGTGAAAGGTTTATTTAAGCAAGTATGGGTAATTATATTATTGTTTGTGAGTGCAAGGATGGAGAGGGCAATTATTTGCTTTTCCTCTGTTCACAATTGTGGCGGCGAAAGTTAAACAGAGGAAATATTTGGATCGTAGTCTTTGTCTATTTCTGGCTGGAGTTTTACTCTTGGGTTTAGAGGGGAGACGCGACTGTGGCGATGGAGACGGAGGTGTGTAATCCGGAGGTGGTACGGATATGGCAGAATTGACGCGATAGTGGCGTGGCGTGGCGTGGCTTGGCTGCGGTGGGTTCTCGTGGTTGGTGGCGGTTGTTGGTGGTTGGACGACAGTGGGATGGTGGCTGAGCGGAGGTGGGTGGTTGCTGGGGGAGGTGGGGGTTGCTGGGCGGAGGTGGGGTGGTAGTGGCGGGAAGTGGTGGCGAGGCGAGGGGGAGTTAGAAAGAAGACGTATTTCTCTTCTTCTTTTTTTATGTTTTTTAAATTTTTAAGGAAGGTTAAAATGGGAAAAAAACAATTCAGATTTTAGGAGTAAGCATAGTTTTGTCATTTTGGTTTCGGTCAACAATTCAATTTGCGAGTCAACGCCGGATTTAGGTTTGAAGGTTACATCACCACATTTTATCATAAAGTTAGGATTAGTTTGACATTTTTCAATTTGCCATTTTGCCGGATTATATTGGGAATTTGTAGGGTTAGAAAACATATTTCTCCTTCTTCATTTCTCAATGGCGCTCCATGCCGAAAATGGAAGGAAAAGAATTGAATGTGGGAAGTAAACTCTCCAATATACAGTACGTATAAAGAAGAAGGCAATCGCGCTCCTCCTCCGTACCAACACTTCATTCACCAGTGATTTCAGACTCGAGCTTCCCGTATCTCTTTTGAGAGTTGTTTGCGAATGGAATCTACTATTTGCGCGAAAGCAGTAGCAAATACGCCAATCCGGGTATTCTTTCTGCAATCTTTCGAAACCAGGCCCCAGTTCGCACATTTTAATCCCACCCCAGTTGGATATTCAATGGCCCACAACACTCCTTTCAGCATTCGAGTTCAATCCCAAAAGGTATCTACCATTTTGTCAATCGCACATGAGGATTTCCCCTTTTTCTTTTAGTTTTGCACCTCCATTTCAACTGGAATTTGGTTTGTGTTTATCAAGTTTGTAACTTTAGGCTTTATGAATCGGTCTACATACAGTTGGTAGACGAATATGAAGCTGATTTTTTTTTCTTTCATTGCATTTTTCGGGTGTGGAATTAGTATGATTTGAAAGAAGATGCAGTTGAGATTTCTGCGAAAGATGCGCTGAAAGTTAAGGAATGGGAAGTCAGGATGTTTGAGAATGAGGTGGCTGCAAGCCAGGGAATAAGGATTAGGAGACACCCGCCTACGGAGCCTCCTTCGCATTATGCTGGTCCCTTTGAGCTCACAACGCAGCACCATGGTGATACTCCTCGTAGTATACTTGAAGAGATTGTGTGGTACAAGGACACAGAAGTGTCGCAGGTATTCTGCAGTTTTGTGTGCTTGTGTGTTGACGAGAAGAGCTTCCTATTGATTTTGGCATTGGCTGTAGATGAAAGCGGAAATGCCTCATCACGTGCTACTAGAATCTCTTGATAGAGCTCCTGCTGTCAGAGACTTTATTGGAGCTCTGAAGGCTTCAAACTCAAGAACTGGACTACCTGGACTAATTGCCGAAGTGAAAAAGGCTTCTCCTAGTAGGGGACTCCTGAGGGAAGACTTCGATCCTGTAAGTTGTTGCTTGAGCAAATCTTCTTCCTTTTCGTAATTGGTCATAGCGTTTCCAATTTGTGAATAAGATGTTTGCATTCTCTAATAAAAGGTTGAAATTGCTAAAGCCTATGAAAAAGGTGGAGCAGCATGCCTCAGTGTTTTGACTGACCAGAAATACTTCCAAGTAAGGACTGATTGTTTTCAATCATTAGCTACTTTCCTTTTCAAGTTCTTTATAGAGTTTCTTGAGCAATGTAATTGGTTCAATAAATTCCCAATGGCAATTAACATTCTTTTCTGTTTCCCAACCCAACTACTGAAAAGGGAGGTTTTGAAAATTTGGAAAAGATCAGGAATTCTGGAGTAAAGGTAGTCTTGAGCAATTCATTTTATTCTCTATACTGTTGTTTCATTCAGTTTATTATACGAGTGATACATTGTTAATACAACATGCATGTATGCAGTGCCCTCTTTTATGCAAAGAGTTCATTGTTGATTCTTGGCAAATCTACTATGCTCGCAGTAAAGGTGCAGATGCAATTCTGTTGATTGCTGCTGTTTTACCAAATCTCGATATTCAATACATGACTAAGATATGCAAATCGCTGGGGTTGACAGCACTTGTAGAGGTTCTACTTTCGCTTCCTCTGAGTTTTCTATTACCTTGTTATAGTTTTTCACGAAACTGAATCTACCTGATAATTTTAATTTCTGGTGAGAGGCTTTAGAGCTGCAAATAGTAACAGAGTTAAGGATAAGCTGTTTATTTTAAAAACTGCATTAGAAATGATTGACCAATTGTTTCCATATCATTTTCAATATTTTGCAAGCGTCTCTTAGATTTTTTTCAAGATGGTTAAAAACTTAAAGTTGTATCAAGCTCATCTTTCCTTCTCCTACTAAAGTTAAAGCCATTTTATCAACATTTGAAACTGGGCATTTTCAGTTTCCATGGTCTCAGCCTAACTATTACATCAGCAAGTTTCAGAGCTTGAACTATGTATTCATATATAGTGGGATGGTTGATGTGAATTAGCCAAAAACATTGTCATTTCTCTCCCCGCTTCTTCCCTTGCAGGTCTTCCTTCTTTGTAAACAGAAATTTTAATTTTAATTTTTACAGTTTAACTCCCTGGAAAATGTGGATAATTCTCCTACTGAGGTCTAGACTAATTGTTTCATATGCTCTCATACTGAAGGTTCATGATGAGAGAGAGATGGATCGTGTCCTTGAAATAGATGGAATTGAACTTATTGGCATAAACAACCGTAACCTTGGTGAGTTGGTAAAGCATACTGCTTATTTTTCCCCTTTCAACTGTGTCTATTTGATGATCTGCTCTAACTCTGCATGTAATACCACCTCTGAATTTTAGAACCTTCTATTTCCTCTGCGCGTCTGATGATCCCAGTTTTTTCTTTCACCAACTCCACTTTATTGGATGAAGGTTTAGTTGTTGCCCTGACATTCCCGGTTTTATGGAACATCCTTAATTTAGTATTATAGTTATGTATAAACCAAATTTCTATAAGATGATATGCATTTGCTAAGTACTCTTGGAGCAGTCCTAACGGTGCTCTACATGCTCCGTCTTTAATCTCTGGTGAACTGGATACAGACATGCTAAATTAGTGTGTCAACAAGTACAAGCTATCTATCAGATCATCCCCTGTAACTGTGTTATGCCAAAGTGCCTGCATTTGTTTACGTTCAAATATGGCATGGTTTTTTCTTCTAATAGTTTCTTCGATATTATATTTCGGTCTTACCTGTCTCAAATTATCTAATCTTGTTTCTCACTTCTTCAATTGGGATTACATTTGTATTCATTCTTAATTTAGTTTATCTTACTACATTTTTTCCCATCTTTGCTTTTAGCTGTCCCCAGCACCATGAACCCAATCTATAGATTTTCCTTCATTGGCAGTAGGACTTGTAACTGTAGAGTATGGTGGCCATGCTTTTCAACTTGTGCCAACCTAGCTGCTTAGATTTCTGCGTAATATCTTCTTGTATCTGCTTTTCACGAATTAACAGTCTAGAATATATAAAACTTCTAGATGCATGTAGTGTATGCTTGCCATTTATTAGGCTTCCCTTGTTGCTAATTCTATGATACCCGATGTGACACTTTAACACTCCTTATACTAAATTTAACACTAACTTGGTGTATGTGCAGAAACATTTAAGGTTGACATCAGCAACACGAGAAAGCTTCTCCAAGGAGAGCGCGGGAAAATAATCCAGGAAAGAGGCATAATTGTAAGTCCCCTGTCATTTGCATTATTCTGATGCTTCTACATTTTCCCCTCGTTTTTACTTGGGACTTTGAAGGGATTCACGGTTTTCTTGTCATGTCTAATTCTGTCTGCATCATTACTATTTACGTTTCTCCGTTGCTTTGCTTGTAATCTTTAGGTGGTTGGGGAGTCTGGACTTTTCACTCCTGCTGATATTGCTTACGTGCAAGAATCTGGCGTCAAAGCGGTAAGAAATGACTTTATATAAAACCAATGTGCAACCAGTGGAAAATAAATCTCTTGTTTTATAAATCAATTGATAAAATATCCATTGTTCTATTGCAACTTTATTGGTTTCAACTTTTAAAGTTTGAAATTGGGATTCTTTCGTGTTACACATTTCTCAACGGGGTTTCATTTGCAAAGAATTCACATCTAAATCTGTCTACCAAATGGTACTTTCACTAGATTTACAGTTCGTTGGGTGTAAATCTTGTTTGTGAAAGTAATAATACTTTTATCAGCTGAAACTACGCATCTAAATCTGTCTACCGAACAATACTTTCTCTAGCTTTGAAGTTCGTTGGGCGTGCATATCAGGCTGCCATGTTTTTTATTTCTCTTAATCGATTGATTTGGCAGTTTGTGCCACAAATCTTTCACTTAAGCTGGAGTTTTGTTCTGGGGACATGTCAGGTTTTGGTTGGAGAGTCAATTGTTAAGCAGAGGGATCCAGCGGACGGAATCACAGGACTCTTTGGTAAAACCATTGCTTTCTAAGAGCAACGATTTCCAAGCTTGACGCTCTGTGGCATATTTCGCTCATTAGCACTAGTTCTATAGAAATAAATACGACGGAATGTCGTGATGAAACTGTGGAGGAGGGAATAGGCTGAGGAGCTCCTCTTAGGACAAAGACAGACGAGGAAATTCTTGGATCTTGAACACCAAGTTGCTTCTCAATGCGAAACTGTTGGAATCCTTTTCTAAGGTTGGATTAATAACATTTGTCTTTGGATAGGGGGAGCCGGGGAGGCAGCAGTAACTCCTTTTAATGAAGTACTCCCTAAGATTTTTACTTTTCATTTTATCTGTTCTAGCAAAATATTTTTATTTCTTTTTTTGACTGGAATTTGTGTTTTAAACTTAATCGACTCATTCCACCCTCACTTTTACTGCCACATCATTATGTACAAATGCCCTTGTAAAAAGATTTTAGGTCTCTTGCGTTGGTGAAATTATAGGTGTCTATATTATCAAAATCACCAATACAATATACTCTACTCTATTGGTTGACAATGCTCGAAAATAGAGGCACATCTTTCAGCAGCAAAGTTGCGAAGAAGTGGAGGGGAGAAGAAGGAGAAGAGAAGGAGCAGGTGTGTGTTTTTTGAAAAGCAAAGCAGAAGGAAAAAGAGGAAAGTTTTCTCAAATGAGAGCAAGTAATGTTTACAACAGAGGAGTTATGTAAATAGAGGAGTTTACGTGACTACATTGCTTTATCAGTTAGAGTAACAAATTTTAAAATTCAAGTGGTGGAATTAGTGCTCTTGTTTTGTATATATGTATATGTCGAATTGGGCATTCCACACTTCCACATGTCGTAGCTATAGTTAGCTATAGTAAAGCTATAGTGTGGAATGCCCAATTTGGCATGTACAATGGAACAAGAGTACCAATTCCACCATTTGAAAAATGAAATGTATTGCTCTAAATGATAAAAGCAATGTAGTCACGTGAACTCCTCTGTTGTAAACAGTACTGTTTACCCAAGATTTTGGAAGTATTTTTTCGACATCAAAATTATATTCCATCCATATATTTTTATATGACATTCTTTAAAATGACGGATGAATAAATATCCGCGTAAAAAGATTTGAAGTCCCTTGCCTTGGGACGGAGTGGGGAGTAGTGCATAAGAAAACAAGAGAGTATTAGGAAAATAAATCACAAAAAGAAGGGAAAATGAAAATGTGTGGCTGTGGAGAATCACATGTATCATCCACTTGTGGAGGGTGGCTCTTACTTAAGATGTTTTAACAATGGAAATTGCATAGGAAATCATGGCAACAAACTCCTTCACTGCTATCAACCCATTCCCAAACCCCATTAGCCAAAATGTAAAGCACAAACGAGACAAGCCTTTCACAGCATTTGCTGCTAAATCTGGCGGGTTTCCCCTCAATTCGGTACGTCTTTATTTACAATTTTCTTGCACTAAAACCTTCTTCTCTAGAAATTTATATACAATTCAATTCAGTTCCGTTCCGTTCATAAAAAATAAACTCTAAAGAACATGATCTAGTTTCTTTTTTGCGTCTCATACAGCTCACAGTCAAAATTTCTATCACAAGCAGTCTCAATTCCATTTCATGTGTCGAATTCCACTTGAACAAACAAACGTTTTGTTGAAATATTCATATCAGTTTATTAAAGACTAAATAACTTACGTGGGTGATGTTGGGATCCCCATTTAATTGGGCTCAATGTTAAATCGTAGATGTGTGGGGGCGTGTTGAAAAAATTCCACATCGAATTTTTAAAGACTAAATGACTTACATATAAGGTATTTGGTCATCCCCATTTAGTACCGGTTGGTTTTAGGATAGAAACTCATGAATCTTGAACACTTACCTCTTTTGTTTGTTTAAGAGTAAATACAGTTTACTGTGTTTCACATCGGTAGTCTGGATTTTTTTTTATTTTGCAGTTATTTAAGAAGTGTGAAAAATGTGGAGGTCAAGGTGCTATAGAGTGCCCTGGGTGTAAGGTATGTAAAACTTGACCAATTTGCCACTTTGCTAACAAATTGCTAGTAGAATAATGATTTTTTTTAGTGAGAGAATTTAATACAAGTTGATTGTTAATGATTTATTTAGGGAACTGGGAAGAACAAAAAGAACGGCAATATTTTTGAGCGATGGAAGTAAGTGATTAGTCATGTACTCTCGTACTTTTTATATTCGTATTTTTTTAAAATTTGTCATTTTTTAAATGGCAAAAAATTAATAATTTTCAATCACTCTAATTTATTTTTATTATTTTCATTCAATTCTCTTTACAAATTTTATTTGTAAAAAAAAATTAAAATTATGGTGCCAAATATAGTGAAACTGAGAGAGTATGATTAATTATTACGATTTGTGGATAATTTGTGTACCCATAAATTTGATGCTTAATCAGATGCTTCGACTGCCAAGGCTTTGGATTGAGGAGTTGTCCTGCTTGTGGAAAAGGAGGTCTCACACCAGAACAACGTGGAGAAAGATGATGAACATATTATACTTCTTTTTGTTATGTATGACACGCTTATCTAATTGAGATGTTTTTTTAAATAACACACTTTCTATTTTTGGCAAGATTCATTCAATTTCATCCACTCATTCTACTTTTTACTTTCCACATTCAATTTCATCCACCCATTTTCTTCACATAAATCCAAACAAATAAACTTATGATACCATAAATAATAAAACAGAGGGAGTACATTAATTTCTAACTTTTATGAGTCCGTCTCTTGAAAGACGGTCTTTCCATAAGTCATGGAAATACCAAAGTTTAAAGTGTATATTAGAAGAAATTAAGATAAAATTTTCGGG
>JAULKM010000002.1:7122335-7137848 GCA_032355605.1 Rubia tinctorum
ACATAACCCTTGAATGTTTGATCTAGACGTGGAATGTCTTCATTTATGGTGGTAGTCGTACCCTGATCTCCATCAACTTCTCGCCGCCAAAATCTAAATAAAATGAATCTTTCACCAAGGTCGAACTCGGAACAAAACATGCAATCAGAAATTAAATCCACACACTATGTTCATCAATCAAGTGAAAGGGGTTTTTAGTTCCAGTCAATTCGGTGAATACCGGCATTGACCAACTTCTCAGACGAAACCAGAGTCATTTTGGCACTTACAAAGTACTTGGGGTTGTTTCTACATTTTTTGAAGAACTGGAGGTCATTTTAACAATTATTTCTTTTAATTAATTTCCATATATTTTGCAAGTATTTAGTTGAAACGTGCATGTTTGTTGTGTGTTTGACACGTGATTATTTGACACGTGTTTTGCACTAAATATTTAGTTAAAGGTTATATTATTTTTAAATCATTAATTTGGCATGTGTTTTGGCCAATTGTGATGAATAAGCTTCTTGAACGTCTCACCGCCTAAATCTAAATAAAATGAATCTTTCACCAAGTTTGAACTCGGAATATAACATGCAATCAGAAATTAATTCCACAAACTATGTACATCAATCAAGTGAAAGGGGTCTTTAGTTTCAGTCAATCCGGCGAAGACCAGAATTGACCAAATTCTCAGACGATACCAGAGTCATTTTTGCACTTACAAAGAACTTGAGATTGTTTCTGCACTTTTCAAAGAATTGGAGGTCATTTTAACACCTTTTTCTTTTAATTAATTTCCATGTATTTTGCAAGTATTTAGTTAAAATGTGAGTGTTTGTTGTTTGTTCGACACGTGATTATTTGGCACGTGTTATGCACTAAAAGTTTAGTTAAAGGTTATATCATCTCCATAAAATCAATTATCTGGAAATTCACAGCTACAAAACCAAAATTCTGACCAATACATATATTCTGATGGTCAAATGTATCATATGTAACATCCACAAATACCAAACTATTATGGATGCCAGTGATATATTATGCATCTCACAATCAAATACTACCTCAAAGTACGAACACGATTACGGGTTGGAGAGATCCCATAAGATATGGGATGTCCGGAGAAGGTTCCTACGGTGGTCCGCCAAGTATGATAGGTTTGGTATATGTCGGTGTAAGTAATACTCCCGGTGGCCAAGTATGGGGTACTAGCAATCAGCTCGAATTGAATGGCAACCACATAGAGGAAGGCGCAAGGGATAATGATGGCCAACAAAGGAATGAAGAAAGTGTTGATGCCGGAGGAAAAAGGTGAACAAACTCAGAGGTTTTGGTCGGACTCAGGGGATTGGATATTGATCAGTGCATGGCTAAATATATCGGTGGATCGAATCATCGGCACAGGTGACAAACCCAAAGGTTTTGGTAGCACATTAATTTGGCAGGTGTTTTGGCCAATTGTGATGAATAAACTTCTTGAGCTTTCCACCGACTAAATTTAAGAAAATGAATCTTTCACCAAGGTCAAACTCGGAACATAACATGCAACCCGAAATTAATTCCATATACCATGTTCATCAATCAGGTGAAATGAATTATAGTTCCAGTCAATCAGGTGAAATGGGTTATAGTTCCAGTCAATCCGGCGAAGACTGGAATTGACCAACTTCTCAGACGATACCATGGTCATTTTGGCACTTACAAAGAACTCATAGTTGTTTATGCCCTTTTCAAAGAATTGAAGGTCGTTTAAATACTTTTTTCTTTTAATTAATTTTCATGTATTTTGCAAGTATTTAGTTGAAATATGCGAGTTTGTCGCATGTTCGCTAAGATATCATTTGGCACGCGTTTTGCACTAAAAAATTAAGGGTGATTAATTTTAAATCATTAATATAATTTCCAAAAAAATGTGTAGAAATATTAGACAAAATTATCATAACTTTCAGCATAGAAATTTATGCTTGTCCTGGTTTTGTTCATTGGACAAATTGTTTACCAGTTTTGATCACAACCTTTTCACGTGCTCAATTCTTGATATTGAAATCTTCTTGGATTTTAGTCACTAACAATTTGTTCAATGATCAAAGGTATATTTGTCTTTATAATAGACGCAAAGAGGAAATTATAGGCAGTCCCTGGAAAACCCCTTATTTTTCCACTTAATGTTTTAAAACACAATCCCCGGAAATTTTTTCCCTGAAATTCCTTAATTGAATATTTAATAAGAAAATTAAATGTAGTGTAAGCTATGACAAAAGCAGCAGATGGATTTAAACGTAAGGCGGCGTTTTCCATTTATTTTTCCTGTAGTAAGTTGGCACGTGCGTGTTTGTTAGGTGTTAGGCACTGAATCCGCTAGGAAACATAAATATAATTGTGCAGTGACCAGATGATTAAAAGAAAAATTAATGCACACCCATATAAACACATATCATATTCTAAGCAAAGTACATTCCCCAATACACTTTAAAATTCAAATGTCATTGCACATTCACACATAAAAACACACATTTTCTATAAAATCAGGACACAAAAACAAGATTGGGAAATAGGAACCTATAATTGATACGTTAGATGCTGCCAGCATCGCACCTTCACATTTTACTACTGAATACGATTCTTGAACTTCTCGCCGCCAGCTTCTAGTTTCAAATTTAGGCTATTGTTCTCCTTCATTCTTTGGAGAGCTTCACGAAGTTCCCTGTTTGACTTGGTCGCACATCCTTTCCTTGACCATACTCATCCTCTTCTTCCACCTCAATCACTGCTAATGTACGCCACCGAACCAACACCACGTGCGGAGGCTCCTCATCATTGATTAACTTGGTGAAATCTAGGTCAATCCCCTTCCTGGTTGCTACGATACCATCCACACCCATGCAACCGATGAAATGTATGATTGTACATACACAGATGTTTGAGGTAGAATATGAAGTTAAGAACGAGAAGCTAAATCATCCTCTTAACGAAGAAAAAGAGCGAGTCGGTTCAATTTTGGATTTTTGTTTTCCATTTTCCATATAGAAAGTTAGAGAGATAGAGAAGGAGCAACAGAGGGGGGAAGGGGGCAGCAATGGGACGGGCGTGTCCCCTGAAGAGGAAAAAGCCACAAAGAAACCCCCCTAAGAAGAGAACATAAGGAATATTTGTCTTTTTAATTTTTTAATATTCAATTTTCACAAAAGGCAAAATGGTTCGTTCTAGACAATCCAGCGAAGACCAATGTTGACCAATTTCTCCGATGATACCAAGGTCATTTTGGAACTTAAAAAGAAGGGGGATTGTTTATGCACTTTTCAAAGAATTGGAGGTCAATTTTGTCACTTTTTTGTTTAATTAATTTCCATATATTTTGCAAGTATTTAGTTGAACGTGCGTGTTGTGTGTTCGACACGTGATTATTTGGCACGTGTTTTGCACTAAAATTTTAGTTAAAGGTGAAATTAATTTTAAATCATTAATTTGGCATGTGTTTTGGCCAATTGTGATGAATAAACTTCTTGAACTTCTCGCCGCCTAAATCTAGGTACAATGAATCTTTCACCAAAGGTCGAACTCGGAGCATAACAGGCAACTCAAAATTAATTCCACATACCATGTTCATCAATCAGGTGAAGGGGTTTTTAGTTCCAGTCAATCCGGCAAAGACCAAAATCGACCAACTTCTTAAACGATACCAGGGTCATTTTGGCACTTGCAAAGAACTCAGAGTTGTTTCTGCAATTTTCAAAGAAGTGAAGGTTATTTTAACATATTTCTTTTAGTTAAATTCCATGTAATGCCAGTATTTAGTTGAAATGTGCGAGTTTGTTGGGTGTTCGCCACGTTATCATTTTGTACGCATTTTGCACTAAAAAACTTAAGTTGGATGAAATTAATTTTGAATCATTAATTTAATATCAATTTTTCATAGAAATAAATAATTGTATCATCAATTTCATCATAGAAATATACATTTGTCTTGGTTTTGATCATTGAACAATTTTTTTACTAGTTTTGATCACAAAAAATTTCACGTGCTTAGTTCTTGAGCATTGATATATTCTTTGACTTTAGTCTCTAACGGAACCCAGTGTCAATAGGGTATTTTTGTCTTTATAATAGACGGGCAGAGGAAAATATGTGCAGTCCCTAGAAAAATCCCTTGCTTTTCCACTTAATGTTTTAAAACAATTCCCCGGATTTTTTCCCTGGAATTCCTTAATGGAAATATTTAATAAGAAAATAAAATGTAGTGTAATCTACGACGAAAGCAACGAAGGGTTTTAAACGTTGTAAGGCTACACTTTAAATTAATTTCAATGTATTTTTCTAGTATTAAGTTAACACGTGCGTGTTTGTTGTGTGTTAGGCACTGAATCCGTTAAGAAACGTAAATATAATTGCGCACTGACCAGGTGATGAAAAGAAAAATTAATGCACACCCCATACAAACACATATCATATTCTAAGCAAAGTACATTCCCCAATACGCTTTTAAATTCAAACGTCACTGCATGTTCATACATAAAACACACATTTTCTATAAAATCATGACACACAATAACAAGAAATGAAAACATGAATCTAGAATTTATATGTTAGATGTTGCCAGCGGCGCACCTTTGCGTTGTACTACTGAATAAGATTCCTGAACTTCTCGCCGTCGACTTCCAGTTTCAAATTTAAGCAGCTATTCTCCTTCATTCTCTGGAGAGCTTTAAGAAGTTACTTGTTCGACTTGGTCTGCACATCCTTGTTGTTACCATACTCATCCTCTTCTTCCACCTCCATCGCTGCTGATATCCACCACTGAACCACCGCCACATGCGGAGGCTCCTCGTCGGTGATCAACTTGGTGAAGTCTAGGTCAATCCCCTTCCTGGTTGCTGCCACACCATACTCACTCATGCAACCGATGAAATGTATGATTGTATATACACGGATGTTTGAGGTAGAATCTGAAGTTAAGAACGAGAAGCTAAATCATCCTCTCAACGAAGAAGAAGAACGAGAGAATTCAATTTTGGATTATTGTTTTCCATTTTCTGTATAAAAAGTTAGAGAGATAGAGAAGGAGCAACCCGGGGTAGAAACGGGACATATGTGTCACTTGAAGAGGGAAAAACCACAAAGAAACCCTAAGAAGAGATCATAAGGAATATCTGTCTGTTTAATTTTTAAAAAATAAATTTTCACAAAGGGCAAAATGGTCCATTTTAGACAATCCGGCAAAGACCGACGTTGACCAAATTCTCCGATGATACCAAGGTCATTTTGACACTTAAAATGAGGGGGAGTTGTTTATGCACTTTTAAAAAAACTATGGGTCATTTTATCACTTTTTCGTTTAATTATTTTCCATGTACTTTGCTAGTATTTAATTGAACATGCGTATTGTGCATTCGGCACGTGATTATTTGGCACGTGCTTTGCACTAAAATTTTAGTTAAAGGTGTAATTAATTTTATATCATTAATTTGGCACGTATTTTGGTCAATTGTGATGAATAAGCTTCTTGAACTTCTCGCCGCCTAAATCTAAGTAAAATGAATCTTTCACCAAGGTCAAACTCGGAACATAACATGCAACCCTGGAATTAATTCCACATACCATGTTTATCAATCAAGTGAAGAGGGCATCGACCAACTTCTCTAACGATACCAGGGCCATTTTGGCACTTTCAAAGAACTCAGAGTTGTTTATGAACTTATCAATGAACTAAAGGTCATTTTATCATATTTTTCTTTTAATTAAATTCCATGTTAAGCAAGTATTTAGTTGAAATGTGTGAGTTGGTTGCGTGTTCGCCACGTCATCATTTGGCACGTGTTTTGCACTAAAATTTAATTTGGGTGAAATTAATTTTGAATCATTAATTTAATATAAATAAACTATTTAGAGAAATTTAAAAATATCATCATTTTCGTCATAGAAATATACACTTGTCTTGATCATTGAACAAATTTTTTACTAGTTTTGATCACAAAACCTTTTCACGTGCTCAGTTCTTGATCATTGAAATATTCTTTGACTTTAGTCTCTAATACACCCAGAGTCAATAGGGTGCTTTTTTTTGTCTTTATAATAGACGTGAAGAGTAAAATATGGGCATTCCCCAAAAAACCCTTGTTTTTCCACTTAATGTTTTAAAACCCAATCCCGGGATTTTTTTTCTAGAACTCCTTAATGTGAATATTTAATAAGAAAATGAAATGTAGTGTAGTGTAAGCTAAGACGACAGAAACCGAGATTTTTAAACATTGTAAGGCTACGCTTTAAATTAATTTTCGTGTATTTTTCTCGTATTAAGTTGATACGTGCGTGTTTGTTGCGTGTAGTTAGGAAACATAAATATAATTGTGCAGTGACAAGGTGATGAAAAAAAAATAATGCACACCCCATATAAACACATATCATATTCTAAGCAAAGTTCATTCCCCAATACACTTTTAAATACAAACGTCATTACACGTTCACACATAAAACACACACTTTCTATAAATCAGGACACACAAAAACAAGAAAGGGAAACAAGAATCTAGAATCGATACACTAGATGCTGCCAGCGTCCCACCTCTGCGTTGTACTGCTGAATAAGATTCTTGAACTTTTCACCACCGACTTCCAGTTTAAAATTTAGGTTGTTGTTCTCCTTCATTCTCTATAGAGCTTTAAGAAGCTCCCTGTTCGACTTGGTCCGCACATCCTTGACTTTACCACACTCATCCTCTTATTCCACCTCCACCGTGGTTCAATTTTGGATCCTTGTTTTCCTTTCTCCAATAGAAAGAGAGGGAGATAGAGGAGGAACGGCTGTGGGGGGGAATAGCTTTGGGATATACGGGTCACCTAAAGTGAGAAAGGACACAAAGCAACCCTAAGAAGAGATCGAACGGAATACCCGCCATTCAACTTTTTGTGAATTTTCAGTTTTTACCAGGGGACAAACAATCATTTTCAGACAATCTGGCGAAGACCGGCTTTGACAAAATTCTTATACGATACAACGGTCATTTTGGCACTTAAAATGAATCGGATGTTGTTTTTGCACTTTTCAATGAACTGGTGGTCATTTTAGCACTTTTAAGTTATAATTAATTTCCATGTATTTTGCAAGTATTTAGTTGAAACGTGCGAGTTTGTTGTGTGTTCGACATGTTATCATTTGGCACGTGTTTTGATCAAAAAATTTAATTAAAGGTGAAATAAATTTTGAATCTTTCATTTATTTTCCAAAAAATTAATATTTATAGAAATCACAATTTTTTATCAATCCACACCCAATATACATACATATCATATTATAAGTAAAGTGCATTCTTAAATACACTTTTAAATTCATTGCACGTTCCATAAAATCATGACACATATAAACAAAAAAGGAAAATGATAATCTGGAATTGAACCAATAGTTGTTGCTTACACCACACCTCCGCCTCGTATTTCTAAATGAGTTTCTTGAACATATTGTCGCTAACCTTTAGTTTCAAATTCAAGTTGTTTTTCCCCTTCATTCTCTAGAGAGCTTTGAGAAGCTCCCTGGCCCACTTGGTTTGCATATCGTCACCTGACCATACTCATCCTCTTCTTCTGCCACCATCATTGTCGATATCCACCGTTGAACCACCGCTATCACCTGCAGAGGCTCATTGTTGGTGATCAACTTGGCGAAGTTTAGGTCAATCCTCTTCTGGGTTACTGCCACACCATCCTCACCCATACACCCGATGAATACATACTTGAATGCTACAGGTAGCATCAGAAGTTTAGAAAAATCAACAAAACCTACCTCTTGAAGAAAGAGAAGAGCGAGGCAGTTCAATTCTGGATTCTTGTCTTCCTTTCTGTGAATAGAAAACGAGGAAGATGAAGGAGGAATGACGAAAGGGGGGAATAGCTTCGAGAAAGGTGGATTACATGATGTGGAAAAAGACACAGAGCAACCTTAAGAAGAAATCAGAAGGGATACCCATCATTCTACGTTTTTTAAATTTTTTAAGGTTTTTACCAGGGGATAAACGATCATTTTTATTCATTCCGGTGAAGACGAGACCAGGGTCATTTTGGCATTTAAAAAGAACCGGGGGTTGTTTCTCCACTTTTCAAAGAACTGGTGGTCATTTTAGCACTTTTTGTTTTAATTAATTTCCATTTATTTTGTAAGTATTTAGTTGAAACGTGTGTGTTTGTTGTGTGTTCGTCACGTTATCATTTGGCATGTATCTTGCACAAAAATAATAGTTAAGGGTGAAATTAATTTTAAATCATTAATTCATTTTCCAAAAAATTATATTTATAGAAATTATAATTGTTTATCGGTATTTTTCATCAATCCACACGCTATATACATAAATATCATATTCTAAGTAAAGTGCATTCCTAAATACACTTTTAAATTCAAATTTCAGTGCACGTTCACACATAAAACACGCATTTCCATAAAATCATGACATGTAAAAAAAGAAAATAATAATATAGAATTGAACCATTAGTTGTTGCTTGCATCGTATTGCGTCCCCGTATTGTTAAATAAATTTCTTGAACTTCTCGTCGCCGACCTTCAGTTTCAAATTCAAGTTGTTGTTCCCCTTCATTCTTTGGAGAGCTTTGAGAAGCTCCCTATGCCACTTGGTTCGCACATCGTCGCTTGGCCATACTCATCCTCTTCTCCCACCTCTATCGCTGACGATATCCGCTGCTGAACCACCACTACCACCTGTGGAGGCTCCTCGTTGATGATCAACTTAGCGAAGTTTAGGTCCATCCCCTTCCTGATGGCTGCTATACCATCCTCACCCACACACCCGATGAAATGTATGATAATACATACACCGATGCTTTAGGTAGCATCAGAAGTTGAGAACGAGGCGTGAAATCATCCTCTTGAAGAAGAAGAAGAAGTAAAATGAGGCGGTTCAATTTCATATTCTTGTTTTCCTTTCTCAGAAAGTGAGGGAAATGGAGGAGATCGGTGGAGGGGAGGGAATAGCTTTGGGATAGGCAGATCACCTGAAGCGAGAAAATGCACTGAGCAACCCTAAGAATATTAGAGGGGATATCCATCATTCAACTTTTTAAATTTTCAGTTTTTATCACGGGATAAACGGTCATTTTTAAGTCAATCCGGAAAAGATCAGCATTGATCAACTTCTCATACGGTACCAGAGTCATTTTGGCACTTACATAACTGGGTTTTTTTTCTCCACTTTTCAAAGAATTGTTGGTCATTTTTGCACTTTTTCTTTAATTAATTTCCATGTGTTTTGCTGGTATTTGTTGCACTTTTTTCTTTTAAATAATTTCCACATCACAATAAAACTTTGGAACTATTCCCACTATGGTAATACTACTCGATACATTTAATTTATTTTTTTATCCGTTATCTTTTTGTTAATCATTCCGTAGTATCTTACTTTTGTTATTCATGATTTAGTTCATCCCTAGAGACGTGACAGCACACCTGCCGGAGAAAAAAAATCTCGGTCGTGCTCCGGTGCAATGGTGAAGAATGGCACATGCACTATTCAGGTAACTGGAAGGCCAAAGTTCTTTCCCTAAAAGGATGGGGACTGTCTTATGGAAATGCAGTTTTCTTTTTGGCGGACAATTCTTCTTCTTTTTCGCCACTTTTAACTCTCTCAACCTTCTATTGTAGTTCTCCAAAAACCCTTTCCCACCTCAAATCAAAACTTCAAATCTAGTGTGGATGCTCTTATGAAGAAAATAGAGTAACTAAATTCAACTCCAACCTAATTCTATCACCTCCAACTCTTTCTTTTCCAGTTCATTTGTTTCTAAGATAAACTATGATCGGTTCCTTTTTCCTCCATTGATATTTCCTCCTCTTCTTGTTCCAGTTTCATCCCAGATCTCTCAGCAGCAAGATTTCCATATGATACTTTCACTAGTCTTCTTCATTGACGGACAGTGTTAGCTCGCCGAAGCTCGAGCTGCTAATCTATGACCAGGAATGCAACATGCATAGGTAGGCAGACAAAGGTGTGGCTTAAAAATTGTAGCAATGAACCTAATGTGCAATGCTTGTAAAAGTGTTGCCTTAGCGTCTAATGCAGCTTTTCAAGTGTTGCCTTCGGAGTAAGTTGTCGTAATCTATGCATCACCGGTACTTCTCCGAGATTGAAGTATTGGTATGGGGACGGCTTGGGGACGTCCCTCGGCGTCTCCAAAATTATGGGTACTTCTGACCATTTTCGAGAAGTGTTGTCAAGCTTTCAGGGACGTTTAAGGGATCGAGATGGAGTTAATCGCGCGTCAACACCCATCTCAGTGTGTTCATCGTACTGGACCACGTACGAAGCACCCACGCGGAGCTTCCTTCTTTTAGCAACACTCACATGGAGGATGGACACATAATATAGCACTCCTATGATTCTGATCGATTGGAAAGGCATCAGCAGAAGCCCAAAATGAAACAAAAACAAGCTCCCTAGAGTTGTAAATATACGCATGAACCTATACTATCTCAGCTTATGCTGTGTTATTAGTCCTTTTGTTTTGTTGAATTGTGAAAAATCTCCTCTCAATGTTATAAAGATCCATACATTTTCATTTTTCAGCAGTAGTAATTTTCCTAATCTGATTTCAAAGCAAGGCCTAGCCTATATATACACAAGATAGTCTCTCAACTACTTTTCTTACACTTTCTCCAAGCTTTTTGCTTCATCTTCCACCTCAAAACTGCCATCTTCTCACCTTTCCACTTCCTAAACTTTTCCCTATCCTTTAACCATGAAGAGTAGTCCTTCCCCTTCTCGCACTCGATAAAATCAGCCAACTCATCAAAATCGTCAACTTTGTCCCCTTCTTTTAGTAAGCACCTCAGAAGCACCTCCCCATTGCCTGCCTTTCTTATTTCTTCATCAGAGCCAACAGTTGCAAAAGGGACTGTGCCATTTGCACCAATTTCAGAATGTCCATCTTGATCCGCCGGGAAAATACTGTATTATAATTGGCAGCAGGACATAAGTAAACTAAATTGAGACTAGAAATCAATTTTTGAGGGGTGGAGTTCGTTACACTTGGGAGCACTTCATAACTGTGGTGGTTTTTAAAATCAATTTTATTGATTCAGTCTAGCACCTAATGGCTTCGTTCAAAAGTATGAACGTTTTGTACACATGGACAGCAATATTTTCTTTCATTAAAAGGTTTGGGGTGCCTATTAATCCCCCCAACTTTGGTGGTCTTAATTTTTTTTAAAAAAATTGAGACTAGAATAAAGCAAGTTGACATATATCAAAAAATCTTCTAGCACTTTAAAGCTGTTTGTACTCCACTATCCACTACCAGCCCTAGCAGACATTCCTTTAACAGAGACTACCAGGAGAGAAAAATGCGGTGCATATTCTGATTGAATGTATCTCGTAAATATATACCTTGAGTGCCGAGTGCGGATCTTCTGGATCTTTGAAGCAATCATGAGGCTAGAGCCTCTTGCCACCGCAGCCTGCTCAGTTGTTATCAGTTAGAAACATGAACTATTCAGCAATATATTCCCCCCAATAGCAAAAAGTGTAGGTGTATACCTCTTTAGATGGAATAGACTCTGACCCAGAAAGATGCGCATGCAATACATACAAGTTACCCTCTTCAAAAGCAAACAAATTCAGCAGTGGTATAAGAATCCACAGACAGCCCTTCACTAAGAAGTCAAGTCCAGTGGTAAAGGCATAGGAAAGAAATCCAGAAAAATGCAAAAACATCATTCTAGACCTTGAATGTCCTGTACAGTTTGCCTCCATAATGTTAGATAGTAAATCTTGTACTGGAATAGGGACTTTGAATTCCGTAAAACAGCTGATAGTGCTCAAAACTGACTCATGCACTTTACATGAAGGTATATCACTTAATGTTTTCAGATTATGTGTAGCAGCACCATGTCGCAGAATCCAGATAACTTGTAACAGTGAGCTGCCCATCAGCTTCAATACAGAGGCAAGAATACACAGATCTTCTAGGTTACCAGGTCCTACAGGATATGACTGAGTACCATCTGACCCATCAGAAACTTTCTGAATAACACAGCTTAAGATTGACGTCATCTCATCTTGGCATGAATCATCAAAAACATGCTGGCACTCCTTGATAAACCTAATAGAAGAGCTCACCAAGTCTGATTTCATGTTATTGGACAATTTGTGTAAGCCAGAACTGGAAGAACCTTCTAACTTCCTGATAACAGAGTTAATTTCCTCTCGAGTAGACAAAAAAGAATCAAATGATTGAAGACCCATATCTACATGAATTGTGGATTTATAAGAACCTTCCACACTCCTATGATTCTGATCAATTTCCCACCTTAACATATTTGATTTGTAAAGAAGAACTGATCTTTCAAATACCGAGAGGAAGCAAATCATGAAACGTCTATCTGGTTTGCAATTTTTATAATCCATAACAACATGAGTCGCTTCAGAAATTAATGCAATAACATGAGCCTGCACAAATTTTGGAGCAGAAAAGATGATTGGATTGAGAAGCAACTTTGCTGCAGCAGTAGGACTCAATTCCACTGCTCTAAAACATTCGAATTCTTTTGGATGCATCCGAAACAATCTGCCAAGAAAATTTTCAGCTGCACATTTATCGATAAATGACAGATAAAAGTGATTACATATGATCTCCATCAGCTGTCCAGTATCATCCTGACCAGAGCACCTTCTAGAAGCAAATGACTCAAACATACTAAACAATGGTCTTAATTGTCCGGACACCAAAAGTTCATCCAAGAACACCTGTAGACAGAGTTCCCATTTCATTTGACCATAGGTATGAAATCAGAAAGAAGTGAGATACAAATTTAAGATATGGAAAAGGTTATCTGACGATAGCGCCAACAGAGATCAGATTTAGTATCTCTAGAATGCTTAAGCAGAAAAATAAGCTAAAGCATTGTTGCAGAGTACATATTAAGCTTCTCTAGGTATTCTCAAAAGCTAGAGCATATAAACTAACGCAATAAGCTTAACAAGTTCATGAAACTATTTAATTTTACCTTTCCTTCTAATAAATTATTTCATGATATTCTTTAAGATATATTATGCACAAAGTTGTGCAGATAGCTTTAGAAATCCTTGCATCCTCAACTTTTCAGGTTCCACGTCATATACCTCAAAGTTTCGCACTAAATGCCATGTTAAATATAGGAGTCATCAGTAACATCAGAAAGAGATGGCCTTTGCAAGGAACTCAGAACTTCTGTAGGTTCAAAGAATAAGAAGATACCTTCCCACAGGCTGGACTAAAGGCCTCGTAGTTGTTGTTGCTAATTAGATTTTCCAACATCAAATTAGACACACATAAACATAAAAGTGAGCTTTAAAAACATGGATTTATCCAAATGTTTCCGAACTGAGTTCCAATACGAAAGAAGAAGCATATTTGCCAATGACATTATATATAAAAATACACTTTGAGCATGAGCACAGTCACTGGTTTACGATGAATAGATTTAGTGCCAAAAAGAATACATATCTTTTTGAACAAGATAACTAGAACCAATTAAGTGGACTAATGATGAAAAGAATGATCTCAAACAATAGGAGGCCAGAATTAACATGGGGAGGGACAATGAACTTCAGTTAATAATTGTGCATCAGTTCAAATCTTAAGGTCCAGACCTGAGCTGCAGTATCGGGAGTTACCAGAATTCAAGCATAATTATAAGGGCCTCTTCCTATGGGGATATTACTTAGTTTCAAGCCAAAAAGAACTGGCTTGAACATTATTTTCATTCTGGAGTCTATAGCCTTTTATGAACTATTTGCCGGAGAGCTTGGTGAAGTACTACAATGATGATTAATAAATCCACTAGCATATTCCATGTCCACAAGAATGCTACATCTTATGTAAAATCACACAGCAGAACACATTAAATGCAAATCTCTAAGAAGTAAGATTCTCTTGACTTCAATTCAGCCTAAATCAATTCCTTGAAGAACTTTATACAGAGAGAAAAAAGAATACCTCAAGCATAGCAGTCACAAGTTGAACGCGAGATGGTGAAGACACAACAAAATCATCACTAGAGGTTGTACACTCAGAGTCACAGTATTCACAGGCAGATCGCTCAAGCCTAACTCCATTGCCCCTTCGGATCCATTTTCTCACATGTAAGTTGATAGAACTCAAACTCTTCAGTATCCCCAAAACAATCCGGCCCTTTTCCAAAACAACTTTCTGTTGGTCCAGCAACAATGGCAACATAACCAAACTACACCTCAACAACAAATTCAAGATATCAGCGGTGCTCCGCATTTCGCTTCCAAGGTCCTTATCAGAACAATCCGCACACAAAGCACCGAAGAAATCCGTAAACCTCTGAGAGAGTTGTAGTGAAAGTGCATCAGAGAGTCTTTGAATATCTTCAGCCGTAACTTCAAGTAAACGACCATCCAATTCCACACAATACTGGAAATTAGTAACACCGGTTTGTGGGTTTGAGCACAAATGATTCAGCACAACATACAGTCTCTCCAGAACTGCTGCACTTATACCCTAAATCAGAGAAACGCCGAATCAAATCAAGAAAAAGAAAGCTTTTTTTCTTTTATTTTTGGCGCGCATAATTTGAACAAAAATCTAATCCTTCACAAATTAAACATTTACAAGGTCACCAATTTTAGGTTTGAAAAATCAAACTGTGAACAAATTAAATAAAACCCAGAAACATTACTACGAAATTCAGAGGAGCGCGGGAAATTTTCGAACTGAACAAAAGAGTAACCTCGGAAGGAGACTCGATGGTGGAGACGAGGGCTTTGAAAACAGAGCGTGGAGAGCCCTCCGTCGAATCCATTGCTTCTCTTGGAGCTCGACTACGACGTCGTTTTAACTTTCTAGAACCCATGTAATCCAAGAACCAAAATCCTTCAACCAAAATCCAGTGACTACAGACTCCTCTTTAGCGCGAATGGCCTTTTGTTGCTCAAAATGATAAAGGGGCAGATTGTGGAAAGACCAAGGATCAAACCGCTATCTTTCAAATATTAGCAAAAGTCCAGTTCACTTCGTTTCATATCAATTTAGTTCAGTTATTAATAAAGAGTGTAATGCTATTTCTGAGCTTAATGTACTGCGCTCGTGCTAGTTTATTAACCTCCGGGCATGTGCAGTGATAGTTTTTTAATTTTAAAAATCGCTCTAGAAATTGAAAACACCTACAGTAATGGTTTCTAAATCGGTTTTTAGTTTCTTGTGTGGGAACTGGTCAAGAAACCGGTTCCTTGATCAAAAGCTGGCCAATTGCCCTGACACGCACATGGCGTCCTCTATCTTGGCCGCTTGAGAAATTTGACCGGCCCTTGTGGCTTGTTTAGCCGTGCCACTGAATGTCCCTTTTTTTAAAATTTAGTCGTGCCTTGTTTTGTTTAATTTCAGCCATTTTTGCTTTGTTTAATTTATAAGCGAATTTTATAACATAAAAATTATTTTATTTTTAACATAAACCGAAATTAATAATTTTGAAAAGGATGAAAATTAATTGATAGAATTATAATTTAATATTAAATTTCACATTCAACTTGT